>MU846220.1:0-62740 GCA_030867225.1 Colletotrichum caudatum
GGGGGGGGGGGGCACGACGTCGGCGGTCCTGACGGTGTAGGCTGTGATGAGGTTTTGTGTGTGGAGGGTTTGGTTTGGAAAGGGGTCGGATGGTCAACCGGTTGGTGAAGAAGGGTTGTGCAATGAAGGTTCCCGGCTGTTCGGTTCGCCGAAATGCCCCTCGGCTTGGGTGATAGTGACGTTGGGATTTTGTCGTGTGTTGGAAATTTGTACGAGGTGCGTTCGTTGTGTCGTTGACATGATGGAAGTAGGCCGGGCAGGACAGGGCAGGGAAAGGTGGCCAGCCATCTTGGGTTTCGGAGGCAGGCCGCAGGGTGGTAGAGGGATACGAAATGAAATCGCCCTGACAGGTAAACAAGCTTATGGGCGGGCGTGGGCGGGCGGGAGAGCGGAATATCCAGAGAGTTGAGTGAGTGAGTATACTCCGTACATGCAACGAATTCCAAGGCGACCGACCGGAGCCATGCATTGAACAGATTGGGTGGGAAATAATTTGAGAGAAGTGAAACGTATGCATGTCTTGGATTTCAGCTCCTCAGGAGGATTTTTTTTCTTTTCTGATTTCCTTCTTCATTCCCGTTTTTTCCCCTCATCTTTTAGTTTACCCCCTCCCCGTCCCCCCCCCCCCCCCCTCCGGATCCTTCGCCCACATCTTGTGGCTCTTTCGGTCGAGATCCCGTCTGCTAAAAACGTCATGTAAGTGCCGGGCCTCCATGTAGGTCGAGTTTAAGCCGGCTCCACCGTCTTAGACCGATGTCCAATTAAGGTTTTCGAGTGACAGTTCATGGCGATGAAGGGGTGAGGTGAGGGGAAAACGATGGCTCGGACGCATTGTTTTAGGCTCCAGGCTAGCGGAGACAACGGGAAAGGGTCTTTTACTGTATCTTACTTGTTTAATCTTTTTCCCCCGCCCGTTTGGTTTTCTATTGGCGAGGAGAGAAAGAGGGGAATGGACGGATGGCTGGCTGCTACCTGAGCTAGTAGGGGAAAAGCGCGCGATCGGGCAGAGGAATAAGAAAACGTGCGGGAAGTGTGGGACGGCGATTTTGGCGGCGGGCCGAGGCCTCTTGACTGCCCAGGCAGGCACCTACCCCCATTTATTCGTCATACTAGTTTAGTTTAGTTAGCGACTAGTACAAGGTACGGGTACCCCCTACCAATGTAGATGGGCTTGTTCGTCTCTGTTGGCATAGGAGGGACGCGCTAATTGTGTCAGCGGCAGAGATGGTGGAATTGCACCTCAATTCCGCCAAGATGGATCGGGGGGAGATGTATGGGACGGCTGGCCAGTTCTACGGGCGCGAAGGACTCCTGCTGCGTTTCTCACTGCAGTCAGTACCTACCTACCTACCTACCTACCTGTAGTCTAGATCCAACGTGTAGTTGTAGTTGGTGCAGGCGCGGCACGTCTAGGACCTGGCAGCGACCCTTGTCTTGTGTGACGACGATGGCCACGATCGGATTGTTCCTAGGTTGGCTGGTTGGTTGGCCGGTTGATTAATCAATCAATCAATCAATCAATAGATCATCAATGGTGTTGGTCGACTTGACGACGACGACGACGAATAGAGAATGGTGGACGGTGGACGGGTGGACGGTCGACCCCGATAGGAGCTGCAGTCTGCAGACAGTACAGTACAGCACGTAACTACACTACCTCCGTACCTGCCCCAGGTATGTAGTGCTACATGTCCGTCTAATTACAGGTAATGTAATGCGGACAAGGGGGGGTGCACGGTGCCCCGCCGTTGGCCACGACGCTTCACCGAGACGGGCCGGACGGGGAGAGACGGGCGGCATGTGGGCCTATCAACGCCGTGTGTGTGTGTGATCGTCCGATTGATGCAATGCCGCTCGCTGCTGCTTCCTTTCTTTCTGCCCTGGGCAGATAATCCCTCTTTCATTTTTGACCTCACCTCATCCATCCATCGCTCTTTGCCCATCGTCCATCTGTATGTCTGTATGTCTGTCTGCCCGTCCGTCTGTCTATTTGTCTGTCTTCGGCCGCGATGCCTGCCTGCATCCTCCATTCCTCTGCACCCTTCTAAGCGTCATCGCTTCATCCCTTGCTACACCAAGCCTCAACTAAACGGCCCTCGCCGAGGAGACGCCCTGTCCCTGGCATCCTTCACCGAGAACCACTCCCGTCTTACGTCGTGTGCCGCGTCGCTACTCCAGGCAAACCCGACAATGTGCAGCGATCGACAGCCCGGGGAGAGAAGAGGGGGGGAGCTGTCTCTCGTCAGCATCAGCCCCCCCTCCCCTTTCCTCACGTCTCAAGAGCCGTGCTGGGGTGACACAAAAGAAATCTCTCTCACTCAGCCTTGCTGCCCGCTCAGAAATCCTCCCGTCTCGCCCCCTCCCCTCTCGGCACACCACCCTTGGTCGCCTTCTGGGGAATATACCGTCGAGTTGATGGTCCACCCTTCGGTCTCGTTCATGTGCAAACTGTCCCCCAATGAGCCCATCATCATCTCGTCAGTCGCCGACGAGGGCTCAAAGCTGAGCTATATGGAACCGTCTGCTACCTTGATGCCAGAGAATCCGGTCGGGCCACCGCCCCCTCCCTCCTCCCCCATACTTCCTTCTTCCGTCCTGCTATCGTCTTCTTCGGCTGGGCGTCTAAGGGCTGGGCCAGCCGGAACTTGGCAGGGCTGGGCCGCGTGTCGCTGCCGGCCTTCCGGGTGTGACTCCCCACGCGTCGCCCCCCCAACGAGGTCCCTCAGCCTGGCTCTCGGCGACAAGGATGCCTGGAAAAGGGCACCTACGTCCCTCTCACTGGTCGCCGCATGTGTACCATACCCCGCTCCCCAGGTGCCGGTCTACCACTAGACACTTACGGAGCTTGACGGTTTGACTCCTCTCGAAGCTCGCCGAACGAGCCAAAAGCTCACGTCGCGGTCAGCCCCGTCAGAGCCTGTTCCCTGCCGGCAGCGTCAGATGACTTTACGGTTATCTAGTGCCGGGCTGCTATGTATGACTCGGTGGGGCCGGACCTTACGATGCCTTCATGAGCTCGCCGGTTCACCGCAGCAAGCATTCGCGGCGTGCGTCGTGGACAATTCTGCATGCTTGCCCCGTCACGCTGGACCACAGACAACCCCCCTCCCTCCCGTTGATCCTTGGCGTGGCGCTGGTCCGAGATGGTGGGTTTCGTCAGAGTGAGCGCTCACAACAGGCAATGTAACGTTTTGATGTAGCTAGAGCGCCGGTGACGAGGGCTGGCGCTGCCGCGCAAGCACCCTGTGGTCGATTTCCGATCAGGCCGCCCGCGCCCGTGATAGCAGCTAGCCGTTGTATCAATGAGCTGGACGCCCATGCCGTACGCCTGTTACACGATCTTGGCACATAATCCCCCGGTCTCTCTTTGTTCTGTAGCCCGTACCCGAACAACCGAGCACACATCTCACCCGTCGGAAGCAAGTGGCAGATGGTATCGTAGATGGCATACATCGTGGCGCCCTCTGCAAAGAGACAATGACCAAGGGGGCGTGACGGAGATATGTCTGCCTGAAGATTCACAGCCGTAGGACAGGGAGTGTGCAGGCCAGCGTCAGCGCATGCCGGGTTCACGAGCCCCAAGCGACAATGTACGTTAGGGTGCCCACGTATGGTTCCAGCCATGGGCATAGAGACAGCTCGGGGTTTTCGATCGGCCGGCCATACCCCATTCTTTAGTTCCACAGATGGGCATTGGGACCCCGGACGTCTCGGTGGCCGTTGGTTTTTCCCACCGGTGCGTTTTTTGACCACGGCCCCTCCATAACCGTCCACACGGAACAGAGGTCACTTACCAGCAACCTTTACTGAAGGAAGAGAGAGACAGCTTATCTACCCATATGTTTTACCTTCCGTCTGAATAGATGCCATCAAACCGTTCAAGGACAATAGAATCGTGCCCAAACCACAAAAGCATGTACTAGTTTGTAACTACCTTATCCTTCACCATCCGGCTCCTCGTAATGATGCGGGTCGCCAAGACCGGCCTACTGGCCATGGAAATCATCTAAACCACGCCAGATCTTCCCATTGACCACTGCTACGACGAGGCCGTGAGGAACCCCAAAGGCTGTCGAAGGGGAACACAGAAAGACGGCGGCAAGGGAGCAAGGGGAATGAGGAGCGGAACAAGGGCTTCAGGGGGTCAAACCAGATACGCTTCTATCCTTGTGGCAGTTTTGTCGTGTCTGCTTGTTTACCGTAGGTTTGCAACTCGACCGTTTCGAGTTGCCCGCCGTTGTTAGCCGTCATCACCCCAGAGGCCGATGTCAAGGAGAAAGTGATGCGGTCCCTTCCTGGTTCTTCGTGCGTTTCGCTCTACAGTACCCATATCCGATACTCCAGCAGGCTTGTCGACCATTACAAGGGTTCCGGGAATCGTTTCGTCACCGTCAAAGTGTTGGAAAAAGTGATGACCAGATGGCTTGAATCGGTGATTGATGCTTGATCGAGACCGGAAGAAACCAATCCCTAGTTGAATCGACATTCGACCTCATTTTGCCATCTACCATATGCGGCCCCGCAAATCCCTTCCACAGCACGGAGACTCCTGTCCAAGTCTCACCTCAGACTCGGCTGTGTCCCCTTCCAAGACTGTGGATGCATTGCTAGAGCAAAGGCAATTGCAAGGCAACTTGCCTTTGGGACGACACACCTCGAGTGGCACACTTACCTTCCAGAACCTTGATGTTCACTGTATGCTTCGACTTCACATTGCCGGATGGTTCAGGAGAATCGAGAAAGCAACCCAGGTATATTGAGGCTCTTGTCGCGGTCCCTCGTGATGTAAACCAGTCCCGGAAATCCATCGCTAATGCGTGTGTTGTTACAAGTTCCCGCCTTTCGTTCGCTGTCCCGAGTCTGCTCAATACCTGTAGATAGCATCCGCCATCTTGACGATTTGACACATTTCGACGGCGTCGTGGACCCTCACAATATCAGCTCCGCCCTGGACAGCCGAGACAACCGTCGCCGCCGTGCCCCAGATACGCTCCTGCGGCTTCGATACGCCCGTGACCTTGCCCACGAAACTCTTCCTGCTGGAGCCAACCAGCCAGGGGAAACCTTCCAGGCCCGGCCAGGAGCGGAGCTCGTCCATGCGACGCAAGATCTCGAGGTTCTGAGCCCCCGTCTTGGCGAAGCCCAGCCCGGGGTCGAGGATGATGCGCCAGCGACGCACGCCCGCCGCCTCCGCCTCGGCGACGCGGTCGAGCAGCTCCCGCGCGATGGTGGGGATCAGGCCGTCGGGGTAGTCCGTCAGGGAGTTCATGGTGGCGGGCGTGCCGCGCATGTGCATGAGGCAGACGGCGCGGCCGCTGCGGGCCATGGCGCGGAACATCTCGGGGTCGAGCTGGCCGGCCGAGACGTCGTTGATGATGTCGGCGCCGGCGGCGACGGCGGCCTCGGCCACGGAGGCGCGGTAAGTGTCGATGCTGACGGCGACGCGGGCGAGCTCCGGGAGACCGCGGACGAGCTTGATGACCGGGAGGACGCGGGCGAGCTCCTCGTCCGCGGGGACCTCGGGGCGGCCCGGGGCGGTGGAGCAGCCGCCGATGTCGACAATGGTGACGCCGGCCGCGGCGAAGGATTTGAGGGTCGCGACGAGGTTCTGGGGGTTGTGGACCCCGCCGTCGGAGAAGGAGTCCGGAGTGGCGTTCACGATGGCCATGACATGGGTTTGGCGGTTGGGGGAAAGGGGGACGAGGGGGGGTTGAGATGAGGAAATGGGGGTCAGCGGGGAGAGAGGCGCCGCCGATCGTGGCAGCTCATTGAGGTAGTCCAAAGTGAGTTTCCACGGGTTGGAGGCGTACAGAGGCTTCTCCGGGATGAGTCTGTCGAGTGTTAGTGGATGGCCGCGAGAAAAGGGTCAGAGACGTGCTCAGCCAGGGGTCGGAGGACAAACTCCCTCTCAGGAATGCCAACGTGGGGGACAGTAAGGCGAGGATGCTCGATTTTCTCGTCGCCGTACAGGAGGACGTCGAGATCAATATTCCGCGGACCCTTGTCAACGATCTTCTGACGACCCATTGTACGCTCAATGTCTTGGAGCACATCAAGGAGAGCCAGGGGTTCAAGTTCGGTCTCGACCTGCATCATCCGATCAGCCAAAGCTCACCCAACCGAGCTCACATGGCACTTGATGAATGACAAACGGACAACAGAGGGAGAGAGGGAGGGAGTGCGAGCCGCTCGCGAGGCCAAGGGAGGGATTACCGACCTCGCAGACGCCGTTGACGAATCTATCTTGCTCTAGAACATACATGGGCTCCGTCTCCCACAGGCTGCTGGTGCGCTTCACCTTGATGCCTCGACGGTCCATTTCAGCACAGGCCTGCTCGATCCAGGCAACACGGTCGCCAAGGTTGCTGCCGAGAGCGACGTATGCGGTCCTCGGACCCTTGGGACGGGCGGCGGCGTCGTCACGGGGGCCGCCGCATCCACCATCGCCGCTGCAGGCACACCCGCACGCCGACCGAGTGTAAGCGGGGGCGGTCATGATCGGCGACAGCGCCCGGCGGGTTGTGGTGGCAGGACGGGAAGGGGGAAAGCGGCCGAGGGCGGGGGCACTGAGAGCGGGCGAACTACCGCGGCAGCAGCGTGTGGTGGGCAAGGAGGCGGTACAGGAGGCTGATGCTGCTCTCTTCGTGGCCTGGTTCCAGACAAGTGGAGGTATCAAGGCATGGCGGCGTGCGTTGTTTTTGTTGCTCGGTGCCAGGGCACAGGCTCGTGAAGAAAAGGGGAAAGGGTGGCGGAGGGGGACGGGAGGTTTCATCATGAGAAAGTCGACGGTGTGCTGCGTGCGCCCACAGCGCCCCAATATGAGTATGTGATTGAGGGTCACTGAGGCGAGAGAGAATCTTGTTCGGCAGCCAATGAGGTTGCGGCGCGGCGATGGGTGCTTAGGTAATTGGCCCAGGGTGAGAGACGCGGGTCGATTCATTCTCCACCACCCTTGCTTGACCACAGTCCGAACATACCTAGCATGGTATTGTCAGGGTCCGGACCGCTGCACTGCTGTCGAGGTGTCGTTTGCAATGAGATGAGTTTGGAGGAGGGAGCTACTCGAACCATGAAATGATTCGAACAACCTGTGCGAGGTTGTACCCAACCGCTCTGGAACGGATATCACCAGTTATTGACTCGGGGCCAGGAGCATATGACCAGCGTCGCTAACTCTGTTGGATTGTGTGTATGCCGTGTCCGAATCATATAAAACAAGACAAAATCCGAGGACAAACGAACGTTTAAGGCTGCGTGCGACCTCTGGTTAAGGCTTCCCTCGACCGAGATCGCGGATGCGAGTCCGATGATGAATCACTAAACATATGCGTAAACGATGTATGCTTTTATTAGCAACTTCAAACTTGTTGCTCTGCTCTGCTCTGCTCTGCTCTGGGCCTGCCGACCTGGTCCTCGGCATCTTTCCCCAGACCCACCCCGCCGAACTCTGCGCCTTACCCGACATGGCTTAGGCGCCCATGTCACAGGTGAACCTCGGTCCAGCCGGGGCGCATGGCAACGCTACTCCGCCCCTTCTTCCCCAGAAACCATGCTTCCTTTGATGCCAGACGCTACTGCCACCAGAACCCTTTAAACAAGAACAGAACCCCTTCTCCTCTTCCCAGGATCTCGTTCCGTTCTTCTTCCTCTGTTCATCCACAAAACCTCTGAGCCCGTACCCGCGTTTCTTGAACCGCTTCACTATTTCAATATATTATCAAGTCTCTAAGCGTCAGCCCATCAAGTAAATCAGGCACCATGGCATCCCCTCGTAAGTCCAGTTGCGCGCATCCCCTTCCACTCCGCCGTCACATGCGAGTCGCGACAAAGAAATCGCAAGCTGACACGTTTCCGCCCCGACGACAGAGCAGATCCGCACTCCCATCACCGATCTTTTCAAGATCAAGCACCCGATCCTCCTTGCCGGTATGAACGTCGCCGCCGGCCCCAAGCTGGCTGCTGCCGTCACCAACGCCGGTGGTCTCGGTGTCATTGGTGGCGTCGGCTACACCCCCGAAATGCTGAGCGAGCAGATTGCCGAGCTCAAGGAGTACCTCGACGACAAGAACGCCCCCTTTGGTGTCGATCTGCTCCTCCCTCAGGTCGGCGGTAGCGCCCGTAAGACCAAGTGAGCGCTTACCTCTCCCTCTCTGGATGATATATGGCGCAGCACGTGTCGCATCTCTTGAGCTTGCCGAGGCTTGCTAACCATCTGCCTCCCAGCTACGATTACACCAAGGGCAAGCTCAACGAGCTCGTCGACATTATTATTGAGTCCGGCGCTAAGCTGTTCGTCTCCGCCGTCGGTGTCCCGCCCAAGCAGGTTGTCGACAAGCTGCACTCTGCCGGCATCGTCTACATGAACATGATTGGTCACCCCAAGCACGTCCAAAAGTGCCTCGATCTCGGCGTTGACATCATTTGCGCTCAGGGTGGTGAGGGTGGCGGTCACACCGGTGACGTTCCCACCACTGTCCTCATCCCCGCCGTTGTCGATCTCTGCAAGAACCACCAAAGCCCTCTCCTCAAGGGCCCTGTGCAGGTTATCGCCGCCGGTGGCATCCACAACGGTCAGCTCCTGGCTGCTTCCCTGATGATGGGCGCCGGTGCCGTCTGGGTTGGTACCCGCTTCATTCTCACTGACGAAGCCGGCGCCCCCGAGGCGCACAAGGAGGCCGTCCGTACCGCTGGCCACGACGACAACATCAAGACGCTCATCTTTACCGGTCGTCCTCTGCGTGTCCGCAAGAACCCTTACATTGAGAACTGGGAGAATGAGCGTCAGCAGGAGATCAAGGAGCTCACTGCTAAGGGTATCATCCCTTACGAGGCCGATCTCGATAAGCTTATGAACTCTAGCGACAGCGAGGGCGGCAGCAGCGACGGAGAGCACAACAGCTCTCTCGATGTTGACGTCGATGATGCGCTCGACCAGTTCCGCCCATTCCTCATGGGCAAGGCTGCCGCGGTCTGCAACGAGAAGAAGCCCGCCAAGGCCGTCATCGACGAGTTTGTCAACGACGCCGTCGCATGGCTGCAGAAGGGCAACAAGATGATTGCCAAGCTGTAAATCTGTAAAAGCTCCATGTTTCTATTTATGAGTCGGACGCATCCGGGCCGGCGTCAGGGCTTGTCCGGGCCTGGCAACCCGCCCGGGGCCCGGAGTTGTGATGCTCAAGTTTTGTATATACCAAGGACGATCGAGGACGAATGACTGCTAGCATATCATGAATGATTTAAAACACATTTTCTTTCCACCATGCTTGTCAACGAGATGTTCGTATCTGTCCGTGCTTCAATTGGTCTTCTAAACACGAAGCAAATGCTTGATCAGACGTCGGTCCGTGAGTTTGTTGCCATCGCACCTCTTGCGCTCAAGTCTCGGGCTAGGTTGGGTAGGTTGGTCGTGAACGCGGTCGAGGAAACTTGGTGGAACTTACATTACATACCCTTTGCAGGTTCGGAAAGTGGGGTACTTCACATGCTTCCCGCTGTTCCAACTGCAGCCGCCAGGAGCCCACACTCATCAAGCCATCAGGGACACAACAAACCAGCCCTTCATCCACGGTGTAGTAATGTCGATGAAGCTCAAATCTATTCATTCATGTTTGCGTATTAAACCAACCAACTAGCAGTTCCATCAATCCCCGTCGCCGGCTCTGTACGCCTCATGCACTAGGGTGCATCGAACCCCCCCCCCCAAAGCATGCGTCCTTTTCCTCTACCCGCCAAGTCCGAGACTCACTTGACGGTCCGTACGTGTCGTGGCGCCCGTGGTATATCGTTTCTCGCATCCCACTAACAATTTGCAACAGTTCGCTTCTTTTCCTCACTGGCCTCGTACAGGACCCCAAGGACTGCCCTCTGCAATAACAAGGGTATGGGCGTATCTCTTGGAAAAATTGGTAGCAAAGTGAGGGGGGCAGAAGCGACATCGTTTTCGATTTTGCAACGTCCCTGTCGCCATCGCCCGCTCAGCTTCCGAGGTAAGCGCGGATGGCACCCTGCAGCTTCTGGCTGGCCTCGCCTGCCAACTGAGTAAGGTTCTCGAGATCGTCACCAGCCGTGATGCCGAATTTGCGAATGAAGTCTTTGGCCGCGCCCTCGAGGTCACCGTACTCCTCTGCGGGCTCGTCCTCGGGACGGCCGAAGTATGCGTTGGACGAGATCGAGGTAGCACCCTCGAAACCTTGCAAACGCGTCTTCGCCTCAGACTGGACGCTGGGGTCAAACGAACCCTTGCCAAAGAACTCGTCGGAGGAAATGCCCTTCTGGGAGCCGAACTTGCTGCGAGCATAGTTCTCGCTGTCATCTGCCGTGTTGTTAGTCGCGCGCGCTTCAAGTCATGGCGAAGTCGAGTGAGATCCCTACCCTCAGCCTTGGCCTTGATGGGACCAACGGAGCCGAAGCCACCGGCAGCGGCCTTCTTGGGTGCCGCAGCACCCTTAGGCCCACCAACCTGACCGAAGCCCAACCTGGCAACGCCCATGCCCAAACGCTCCACTTCTGCGTTGGACTTCTGGCGGGTGTGGCTGGAGGACCCATAACCGCCCGAGGGGCTGATGGGGGTAGGAGCCGCGATGGGGTCCGCCTTGGTAGAAGCCTTCTTCTCCACCTCGGCCTCGGGATCATAGCCCAGCTTCGCGATGCGCTCGGCTTCCTCCTTGGCCTTTTTCTCGGCCTCGTCGAAGTCGATAGCGTCGCTTGCGACCTTCTTGACACCCAGCTTGGGCGCCTTCTTGGCACCAAGGATGTTGGCCTTTCGGGGCGCGCCAGTGGCGGCCGTCTTGCGAAGGGCAGCGGAGGTGGTTACACGGCTGGCAGCGGGTTTGTTGTCGGCCTCGGGCTTGGACAAAGGTGAGGCAGACCGAGAGATATCCTTGCCGGCACCATTGTTGGCGTTGAGGAAGGGAGAAGGGGTTCGGCCGACGGTCGGAGGGGTCGCTGTGCGAGAGATGGGAGGGGTAGGCTTCTTGATGGAGGGCTTGTCCCAAGACGAGAAGAAATCATCGTCGGGCTCTCCAACAGGGGTCGAAGTGTCGGCATCGGCGGCGTCGTTGATAACAACCTCGCCGGGGTATCTGGGCAATTAGCTGATCGCCCATGTGATTAGTGTATTGCTCTCACGTACTCTTGAGCATCTCTTGCTGCGCGGCGCTTCAGCTCGTCCTTATACTTGGTCGCAACGTTGGATTGGTACTTGGTCTTGGGGTCCTTGCTGTTGAGAGCGGCAGTTCCTCCGTTCTGCTGGAAGAACTTGGTTGCCGACTCGTTGCCGCCCACCTTCATCATGCGGAGCTGATCCCATTGCCACTCTATCGGGGGGGTGTTAGCTTAGGGGAAAGAAGAGCATTGCGGTCGGATACATACGGTCGAGATTGGTGGATCGGACGAAGGAGATATGGACACCCAGATTTCGATGGTTGGACGAGCAATCAAGACAGAGGTAGATGCCGAAGGGGACTGATGTCCAAGTCGGATACTTGGCGCCACAGTCGAAGCAGATCTGCCGTTTGAAATCTCGTCAGCAGTGAACCGCGGTCGAAGTCGTGGAAAAGGGCGCGATTGTCGGGCATACCTTGTTTGCAGGCTTGGTCTTCAGCTTCTCAAAGATCTTGAGCGACTGCTGCTTGGAAGCGAGTGCAGCCATGGTGACGGTGCGTGCAACAGATCAGTTGTGGGTTTATTTTGCTGTCCTGAAGTTGAAAGCGCAACCGCTGCCAAGTTGTAGTAGGTTCGAAGGGCGAGAAGGAGGTGCGAATTGCGGGTATATGTGGATGCGCAAGAGCGATGCAGGGAGCGGAGATAATTGAATTTCGTGTCCTAAAGTTCAGGAGGCAGTCGCCGCCCTTCGAAGTGGCATGTACGGTGCGCTAGTACTGATCCGGCTAGTTTCACTTCCCCACAGTGGACTGGCAGGTCCAATTCTGCCAAGGGCGGTCAAGAGCCGCTTTTGCAGAGCTCGCCGGGCCCAGCCGAGCTAGGTAGTATACGGGCGGGAGCTCCAGCGATCGAGCTCTTCCACGACCACTCATCCAGCTACTGCGGTTGTACAATGGCCGACGCCAAACCGCCATGATGAAGATATACACACGTGCGATCGCAATTCGTGCACCTACGGGATTGGGCCTTAAGCCTCGGCTACAACCCTTACTACTACTCCAGAGGGGCTATGCGACACAGACTGGTCTGGGAACAACGTCTGCGCCTGGGTCGAAACGGAAAACAGTCACGCCTTTCAACGATAACGGATCGGTCCCCTGGTCTCAACTTTCGACGGGAGAAAAGGCGGCTAGGGCGACGCAACAGAGCTTCAACTTTGGGTTGATTTTGGCCGGTCTGGCAGTGACTGCAAGTCATACGGCCTTTTACCCCGCGGCAAGCCTCAGCTAACGCTTGGTGCAACGGAACAGGGCGGCGTGGTATACGTCTTATGGACCGATGTGTTCTCCCCCGACAGCAAGGTCGCCCATTTCAACCGCGTCGTCGACAGGATCAAGAGTGATCCGAAATGCATTGAACTGCTCGGAGACCCAAAGAAGATCTCGGCGCATGGGGAAGAGACAAACAACAAGTGGCGGCGGGCTCGGCCGATTGCGTACGTTCCCGGCATCGGGGGGGACCGTTTGCAAATAACTAACTGGAACAGCTCAACAATCAACACCGATTCGAGAGGACACGAGCATCTGCTGATGCACTTTCACGTATGTAACTCGGAATATTCCGGCTTGAGACGTCCCGCTAAAATAAAATAAAAATGTTTTAGGTCGAAGGCCCCCTCAACAAAGGCGTCGTTTACCTGCACATGATCAAAACGCCAAGCTCGGGCGAGTTTGAGTACAAATACCTTTACGTCGATGTAAGAGGGCAACAAAGATACTACCTGGAGAACGCGGATACTGCGACAGGCTCCGGGAAAAAGGGGGTCAGGTTCCTCGGTATCAACTGGGGCTGATTGTATGATAAATCTGGCGGGGTTGGTTAGGGACACGCACGGGAGGCATTCTCTGCAAACTGTAAGATAACCAAGTACGTCGGGACAGAAAGATGTGTAGTGTTTGGTCCAGGGGTAGCAACACATCTTCGTGTTTAATGTTATAATCTAGACATGACTGGGCCCTACCTATCCCAGGAACATCTGCTCTGGACGCTGCTGTCTGGTCCTGGGCGTACCGGCTCAAGTTTACAGTCCAATCTCCCAGACTAATTATGTCTACGACAGGTTTTCAAGACAAAACCCAGGGATGACTTTTAGTCATTTCGGAACCTGATGGCATAGAGATCCCGGCTTACTGCGCAGCCAATACTGCTTGAGCACGCTGAATACCGTGCGGAGATATTCAGGTACGTGCTTCGAGGTAGTTGACCAGTGAGTTACAGTCTCGGACATCTACCTCTCGTTTACTCCACGAATGCTTCCCACTTACTGAAAATTTCTTCGCGGATCCATCGCTGATTTCGTCCGCCCCATTGATACGATGCCTCGAGCAAAGATTCGTTTTGGAGGACATTGCGGCAGCGCTGGTTGCATGGTACACAGCCCTAGGCAGGTCGTATATGTATCGCCCACACCACCACTTTCATTCTTGGGTTCGGGGATCGTGAGTGATGACCCTTGTATTAACAAACTTATCAACTGCACTTGTCTTTGTCGGTGGGTGTATCGTTGTGAAGCCACGCGGCAGGTAAGAGAAGACTCGGGACAGCTCGGACGGAGGAATCACTCCAGTGCACGGAGGAATTAAGCCATGATGCCCAGCCGCGTGAATAACAGTCGATGCGTCTTTTTCTTTCGATCGTCTAGGTTGTTCTCGGAATCAGCCTAGAGAAACGTATTTCAGACCAAAGCCGTTCTTGCAGGACACGAGTCCATCACGGAACATGTCGACATGTAAGTACAAGATGACTAGAAGAAACCAGTCAACAGACTTGGTTGGGGTTGAATCCGATAATCATTCAAAAACCACCATCTCTCGATCGAGCAAAGCGTTACAACCGACGATCGGTATGGCTCAAGCAATGATCATGGCAGCAGGAAGTACCGTCCTCGCGCAGTACGCCGGTGGTTGTTTCAGGAGCAGATTATTGAGCTCTTTCATTTCACATCGACCATTCGGAAAAGCAAGGCCATCCCCAACTTCACTGCTTTAGATTAACGGTAGTACCATGGGTGGAATAGCTGATCTAAGCTGGAGGCAATAAGGGCTCTGAAAACTAGCGAAGGGTTCGAGTGCACTCTGGCAGTTGACACAAGAAAGGCAAGGCAATCGGAGCGTGTTGATATCGAGTGTCGAGCGAGCACTGCCGCCTCTTCTAGGCCACGATGGCCCCAACAGGTAAAGCAGCCGAGACGCATTCTGCCGGGAGACCAAACACAGGCTCGACGATGTCCTGTTCAGGCATTAGGCTCTTCTTCGTGACCGCCCAGTCGTAAAGTCCAACAGGGCTTGTTTCTTTTACTCTTGCTTCTGAGCTCCTCTTGTCGACCGCAAGTTTTAAGATCTGGGGTATGCTGGCAGGTTCATCGCAAGTAACGCTCTCAAGATGGAAACTTCGGCCGTTCCTTTGATTCCAACCATGCCGGGATTATTGTGTCGGTATTTGAGCTCCGCGGAACCTGCGCATGGAACTGTTATAGTTGACAGGCTGCATCGTGCCGTCCAACGTCGTGATCTTGCAAGTTACGTGTCCATCTCAGCAACCCAGAGCGCCGTGGAAAGAGTCCGAAGCCAAAACAAGCATGAAGGGCGTGTATCAAGCGAACAAAGTCCAGTTCTTGGTGGCTTGTTGCGTCATGACAGCGAACCGGGATGATATCTTGCTCCGGTTCACCAAGTGATATTTTGTAGATAGGCGAGCAATCAACGCTGCGTTATATTCGTAGGAGCAACTGGGGTGCGGCATTCATTTATTCGAACGAACCAGTAGCAGCGAGAACGAGTTGACCGGCAAGCCGATTCACATGCGGACATTTGTGCTGTACATGTCAGATCGTCGGCCGCCGCGAATTGCAAGCATCACCACCCCTATTGTTCACTTCACGGTCATCACACCTCGATCCCCGGTTGCCATTCACCCCCGAGCCTCAGACATACAGTACGCATAGGCAAAGAAACCAGCAAGTGAGTTCGCAAAGCGTCAGTACATACCCACCTTGGATCCAGCCAGAAATACACGGTTGAACCACGCGTCTTTGGTGATTCCCGGCCCACGTAGCGGCTGGCTTCGGGAGGTATGCTGCAGTGCTCACTCCGGACCAATGCGGCCACCATTTCATGATGAGAGCTCTCTAAAATCAATTTCCCGTGATCATTTCGTTCCCTTTTCTTCAGCTTTGAGGAAGTAACAGGCCCTATAGGGTTCGGGTAGACAACATATCAGCGTTACTGCCAACTGTAGCTTTCTACATATCTAGGTTATCGGTGCTGAAATATGACAGCACCTGGACTACGTGGCTCACGAGAACCGCCCATCCGGTCGCGCTTGCTGGACCGGGGTGCAGTTGATATCGATGCCGATGCGTTGTCCCGAGTTCCTTATCCGGAAAGACTTGAGGTTCACTAAATGCTACATCATGCATAGAGAAGGACGAGTCCCCACGGGGCATCGGAAAGCCAAAATGGTAGTTTACACTAACATGTCTTCTCGGTGTTGTCGGTGTCCGACTTGCGTCAGATGTAAATATCCCACTCACCAAGAGCGATAACCGGCGTGTAGATGAACCCTTTCCTTCGGCCCGAAAATGCCGTAACACAGCCCTTGGGAGGCACACAGTGAACCCCCGCGGGGACATGTAACGGGCTGCGGGACGTAGGCCCCGGGAGATGCAAGATCGCGGAGAGGCTGCAGATGCGGCTCCTGACCGACATGCCGGTTGGCACCGCGGTGGTGTTGTGAAAGCAGAAGGGGAACCCGGTGAGGTCGTCAACGGGAGAGCATGCGGGGAAACCTGGGGAAGCGCGCACATCACGTGGGAGACGAGACGAACGCCTGCTGAGAGGGTGTGATGCCATTATCCCCCTCGCCATCTAGATAACGACGAGGCAACGCATCGAGGGGTGGTCTTGGCTTGGGTGAAGCAAAAGGTGCAAGTGCAGGCGATCATTTGGGGAAATGATATGTATCCAAAAAAAGGAACCCGATGCGATTCCGGGCCACCCCAGCCGCCCTGTTTGTTGCGGGCAACAACTCGCATTTCTCACCCGGCTTACGAGCCGAGTAGTCGCAAGTTTGCCATCGCGCAAAAGGTCTCACAACCGGGGGAGCAATCTCCCGGGCAGGTGAGCCGCCGGCCGGGACAGATATCATGCCAAGCGTTCTCTCGCTTGATTGGCCGTCGCATCGAGGCCACGGGCGTATCGATGCAGGCTCCATTTACCTCTCAATAGTCGCTCATCAAGGTGCCCAAGGACGCAGGCAATGGATGAGAATGCACACACGGAGGCGCCGACAGCGAGCAGGGCCTTCTGATTGAGGCGGCAAAGGTGTAGGGAAGGAGGCACCGATGCAGGGGGGAGGGGGGTTTTCCCGAGATTTCCAGGCAGGGCATCCAAACAGAGGAGGTAAGTAAGATCAGACTCAGGGGAGGAGTCGCGCGGGTCAGCGCACCACTCGGTGATTTGCTGGCGTCTTTGTGGTGGGTTGTTTTGCAAGTTGGACAATAGGAACAGCCGAGAACACTGTGAGAATCTATCCGTACAGAATAGGTAGATTGATTCAGGTCAGAGGAAACACTGAGAAGGGGGGCGTGGGGGAGAGCGTAGGTACTAAATGTGCCTACATGGTACGTAGAGCTCTCACTCGGTATCGGCGGCGGCGGGTATTCCCTATGGGACCCCCTACCATTTTGGCCATCGTGGATACCCATGTCGTCGCTTCAGCACCTGTACCCGATAGGTAACTAACCGAAGGCGGGGTGAGGATTGGACAGACGAGAGCTGGGCACCGGCGATGGCTTGGACGGGCTCTACGAGGTATCGTATCGCATCGCATCGCATCGCATCGTTTCGTACCACCCACCTGGTCTACAGGTAGAGGGGTGTGATTCGTGTCGTGGGCGCGACAAAGACGACGAGGGCCGAGATGAGGAGGGAAGGAAGCCAGCGGGCGCGGTGACAATCAAAAGGCCAAAGGGGTATCAGAGCCGGGGTCCGGTTCGAGATTCAGATACCTAGCAAAGGCCGTTACGACATTCTCACCACCTTCGACCTCGCTCGGTCAGGCCAGGACATCCCCGCCTAACCCGCTTGGGGAGCATCTTTCAAATGTTTTCCCCACAGATAAGGTCGGGGCCTCTCAGATCATGCTGTAGCCTGGTCCCAGAGGCTCCTTCAGGCTTCACCCTGTAAGCTACCGGTTGCCCCCGTACCTTGTTTCCCCAGGCCTCCCCCTCCCTTTCCCCCACTGCACACAGGCCATACTATAGCAGTCTGAACACTACCAAACTACGGAGTACCTACACCACCTATTCGTAGGATACAACGGTCCTGAGCCGTAAAGAGCGTGTCTTGTTATCGCGCTCTCGTTCTCTCTTAAGGGGAAGGGGGAACCGTATGGGTTTTACGCACAGGTACCTACCTACCTACATACCTACCTATGTGCGAGTCCGGAACCTTGGTCAAACTTATCCACGGCTTCCTCGGATGCCTCATACGAGCCGAGGTGTCAAGAGCGTCATCTATCTGCAACGTCGTTTCGTCGTCGACCTCCAGCACGGGGGGAGAATCCAGGGTCTTTGAACAACCGCCTGCCTCTCTCGCCCGCTGTCAAAGGGACGGAATCATGCAAAGGATCCCCCCCTGGACAGAGTGGAACGCAAACTGCTTGTGCAGCTCGGCAGACTCGACGGCCCTGCAAGGGGTGCAGCCTATGAATAATACCCAAAGTACATACAAACCTAGCCAGAATGAATCGACTATTCGGATTCCGTTCCGGCTCTTCCAATGTGTTCGCGGGCAGCGATGATGCATAGTACACTACCTACTATCGTACTCGATGCACACATGCTACTACGAACTGTACTGTACGTACGTAGTGACTCGTGTTACCCCTATTCAGCCGATACTGAGGCCAAGCCCCGTCCCGGTGTTCCGATCGCCAGCGCATTTAGCCTATCACTGGCATCTGTCTACATGACACAAGATACAGCTAGAGTCTCATCAATGGCGTATGCGTGTGGCTTGCGCAACCGGACAGAAACGCGGGGGGGTAGTTGGGTAGGTTGAGGCCTGGAACGGTCGATTTCAAAGTCTTGGAGTTGCAGCAAAGCTGCTGTTACAGCGTTGACCTAATCGAACCATGATCTACCGACTTCTTCATCATCCGCAAAAAATAATAATTAAAAAAAAAAAAAAAAATTGGCGCGCCAATCAACGCCATCCCTCCCTTACCCTGTGTGGCTTCACCCGGAGGAATAGTTGCTGCGCCAGTCAGTCAGTCAGTCAGGCCCGGACGCCGTCTGATGTCAGTCGCGGCTTTGCCTCCTAGCCAGTGACCTGGTCACATTCAACCATCTCTTCACGGCGAACGTCGTAATGCCGTCTTTCCCAGGGGCATGCGTCGTCGCCCGGTAAAGAGCAGACGAGGTACGGAACATGTCTTCGGGCCCCTTGCCCGGCCCGTACCCGGGATCCGATGCTGCGCTAGTTTACTTATCCGATGACTTCCGTGTAGTAAGCTCCATGACCAGCATTCGCTGGCGGCAATCACGGCCGGCGGAGAGAGACAGCTCGCACATGTCCTCTCGATCGACAAGGAGAGGTGGTTTAACCATCAAACGCCACGCCGCCTCCAGAAGGACGTGCCATACCTAGGATGCTGCCGCAACCTAGTTTCCCCGGACGTGTATGCCTGCCTGCCTGCCTGCCTCCTCGCAGTCAAAACATCCAACACGCGCACGATGAGGTATGATCCCCACCCGCGCGGCGACTGCGGCAGCAACGAGGCAGTAGCAAGCCCACGTCGTCGATCCGTCTCACCATGCAGTCACCCCCAAGCCGCCGTCCTACGTTTTGGCGCAATGGAGCTGGTGTCGCGGGTCAGGGCCTTTTCCACGCCCTCGAGGCCTCGTCAGCACCACACACACACACACACACAGAGCACATGTTCAAACGATACGAGGTTGGCCAACAGCTGGTTTCCAGTCCGGCGGGCTTCTGCCACACGTAGAGAATGATCGGACGGAGCACACAGGCCTTGGCCTCGCCCGAATCCCAGGGATGGGCCTAAATTTACCTCTCAGCCCGCCATCATGTAGTCATCTATCCCGGGCCCCCGGCTCGCTCGCTGACACGCCTCGGGATGGGCTGCCTTCAACACGGTGGGGGGAGCATGCCGGCCTGTCACCTTGCTCCCCCCGAGTACACGGTACAAAAGGAGGGATTTGGCCTGTTCGAGAGACGAGGAGACTGAAGGCCGATTCTCCGGTCGTAGGCACTCTTTCTCTCCTTCCCTCCTGTAGTCAACTTGAACGTATTCCACGAGATAACCTGTTTTGTCGTCTGGAGGGGGAGGGGGGGGCGCTCTTGCGTCACCGCAACAAAAAAAAAAGAATAAAAAAAAAGACAGAGAGATGGACGCGGACTGGGCTTATCGCCCGCTCAACTCTGGCCCTGATTTTTTTTCTTGCAAACTGTCCCAACAAGGTTAATCGTGTGAATGCACACCCTCTTTCCCCCACAACTCCATAAAACGACGTCAAAACGCACTCGGACTAGGATGCCGGGGTAAAGGTTTCGTGGGGCAAGCCCGTGGGGGGCTGCTCTGCTCTGCTCTGCTCTGCCCTGCTCGCGCAACAACAATCAGCTGGGGCCCCCGAAACCGCCTGCCGGAACAGGCGACCTGACCTGGACTGGAGCCCTGCTGGCTTCGCGCATGTGGTGTGTGCTCGGGAGGGAGCCACGATAAGGCAAAGGAAGGAAGGCAACTTTGTCAGGTCTTCGGGCGCGACCGGAGCAGGGCGCGCCTGGTGCTGACGACGGTCCACGGCCGCCCGCCCGCATGAGCAGTTCCTCTCTGTATCGCCTAGGCGCTTGCTTTATCGATCAAAGTTGTCCCCCTCGGCAGCTGGCGATCGGCCCTCCCCCTTCCCTCCTTCCCCTGCGCTCAAATCACCACCTGATACTCGTCTCCTACCGACCGTACCGTACCAGAGTGCGACATCGTCGCAGCCCCACGCCGGGAGTTTTTCTTCCCTTTGCACCAAGCTCTCGAGGGGAGGGAGGGGAGGGAAACACACCATCTTTTTCCGCCCCAGGTGGGGGTTTTCATCCACGAGAGAGAGGTAGCGAGCGCATGTGCTCTCTCTCTCTCTCTCTGGTGGGAAGCGAAGCGCAAGCTAGCGCCATCACACCATATCCTCAGTTCACGGGTCAGCATCAGGCGGAAGGGTCAAGCGGAGGAGAATGGCTTCCCTTTCTTCTAAGCGCCCGCAAATATGTCTCGGTTCTGAGATGGTGTTTCAACAGGCCCATCTCGAGAAGGAGACGTAGGTTGAAACCCCCTTTCCCTTTTTTTTTTTTTTTATAACTATCATTACTAGAGGAGAGGAGCGTGACAATCAGGTCGACCTGATGCCACCTTGGGCTATCCGGACTCTTTGGGGCCCCCGACGGGGGGGGTTTGGGCACGGAAAAAAGCAACGTGTTTGCCTGCCCGGACCCCAGGCATTCACAAAAAGGCGTTGGCTAAAATGCCATGACACCAACCAGGGCTGTCTTGGCGCGCAAGCAAGCCGCCGGCCAGCGAGATATCCGCGTCATGTCTCTCGTCTAGTCTTCCCGCATCCGCACTTCCCCGGGGGGGAGCACTGGCCGCCCGCGCTGAACCGCATGGCGAAAGACAGACAATGCGCAAGCAACCCTTTACGGGCGGCGGCCTCGCCCGCGTCGCCCTGTCTCGAAGAAGCAAATTCGTCTCAAGGCCGCTTCGAATCGGAATGCTTTCCAAGTGCGCCAGAAAAGCAGGCGCCGCGCCGCCACCCTCCCCCCAAACTCCCCGGGGCCCCATACGTACCCCATGGGCCTTGCTTCTGTGTGGCTTTGGGCGATCGTCTGGCGAAAACCAAGACGCCCGTCGTCTTTTTTTTTTTGGGGGGGGGGGGGAGGAGTGTACGTACCGCGTCATCCGTCCACCATTCGAGAAGAAGGAGCAATTATGCATCCCACCACACCCTCCCGCAACGACAAGTGTGCGCACCAATTCGATCCGCCGTGGGGGGGGGGGGGGGGGGAGAAGAGTATGGCGGTGAGCGTTGTGAGTGTAATCAGGCAAAGCTGTCCACGCGTGGCCCTTTGGGTCGTCTGTTGAGGGAGAGGAGGGAGGCGGCGCATCCATCGAGGCAGCGAGCGCGTGCCCTGGCGAGCAAGGCGATGCGTGTACAACAGGAAGGATGCTACTTGGTTGTCTTGGTCGGGGGAGGCGCCCCGTGAGAAGAAGATACGAGAAAGACAAGGTTGCGACGGCCCTTGGGCCAGCCAGCGTTGTGCCACATCCGGAACCAGACCTACCTACCTACCTACCTGTACTGTTGATCTGGTCTGCGGCGACGCGACGGCGTCAGCGGTGGTGATGTGGTCCTCGCCTAGCCCGGGCGTCGTGGAGAAAGAAAGGGCCGGGCCTGGCATGGCATGGCATGGCATGCCAGCACCCGCGAAGGCAAGCCACCAGGTATTTGCGGTGCCGTCTCTCTCGCATGTGACGGAGGCCTTTGGTGAGTGCGGCCGGACTCAACCGGCGGGATGGAAACTTTTTTACAGTGAGAGTGAGAGAGAGGGAGAGCAGTGACATGTGCTTTGACTCACCTTCTCTCTACCCCAAAGAGCCAACAACACGGCACCAGCGCATTCAACGATTCAGCCCAAGGGGAAGAGAGGGATAGGGGGAAAAAGAAAAGAAAAGAAAAGCCACGGATGACAGGTGAACCATCCGAAGGCTGACTGCCAAAAGGGATGAGCAAACAAACAGGTCCGGGAGTTACGGAAATGCCCGGTCAGTCGGTGGTTGGCTGGCTGGCTGGCTGTTCTTCTCCTCCAAAGGCCACGCGTATAGTAAAGGTACATCGTAGGTAGGTACGCATAGGTAGGTATTTGGACCGTTTCGTTCCTGGCCCAACAGCGACTCTCGCCACCCAACTACCGAACCCACCCCACCATCCGGATAGGTATGTATCCCTTTTAAAAGACCAAAAGTGGACGACGGCAAGGGCGAACGAGAGAAAAAGAAAAGAAAAAAAGAAAAGAGGCCAAGTCGCTCATCCCCGGGAAAGCTAACCCACACCTCCCCGCCATGCATACATACATACATACATACATACATGCATACGACTAGTACAGTACATACGTAGACGACAGGTACCTAACCCTGGGTGCCCAAGTACCTACCTGCATTACCACCAAGGTACGGAGTAGTTTGCCTCCATACCGACCGGCAAGTACCCTACTGTACACAGCACGGGGAAGAACGAAAAAGATGAACAAATCAACAAGCTATAAAAAGATAAAAAGAAGAGAAAGGTAAAACTGACTAGGTGGACAGTGATTTTTCCGAGTCATCATCGACCTGACCTGACCTGACCTCTCTGGGGAACCTGCATTGCATGCATGTCGTCGCCCACACTCCCTCCCTCGGGCCCCTTGGCGTAGGTATTGTGGCCGTTTTGCGCAACCCAAACGCCCCGCGAACTCCGGGGCAGCCGCAACACCATTGCTGTTCCTGGGCTGCCCCTGCCCTGCCCTGCCCTGCCCTGCCTAATGTGGTTCCCAATCAACCAGGGGTGTAAAGTAGATTGGGGGGGGGGGGGGATAGAGGGGCCCGCGAGAAGGTGACAGAAGGGAAAAGCATCCTTTATGCGGGTGTTGTGTAACCGGCTCAACCCCTATGATCATCATACACACGGGGGGAGATCAACAATCAGCTATTCCATCTTTTCTTACCCCACGGGAGGAAGACCGGTGTGTGTGTGTGTGTATGCCAGGGACGGTGGGGCGGGATGTGATATCATCATCCACATATACGTAATATCTGCCGCTCGTTTCCAAACCTTTGAATTTTTGTTCATACTTATTATTTTTAAACCTTTTTTCCACCCCCTTCTGAATGTTGTATCTCCCCTGCCCCTCCTCCCCTTCAAAAACCTGGAGGAAGGGACGTGATGAAGGGCCCGGAGGGGTTTGGTTGGGCAGGGCAGGGCGGGGGGGGGGCAGGTCTTCAAAGGCTATCAATCAATGCCTATCAGTGAGAGAGAGTGAGAGAGAGGGGGGGTAGGGTAGGGTCCTCCGGGGGTGTGGTGGGGAAGGAGGGAAACTGACTCTTGCAAACGCTTCGCTTGGCCGGTGCTCCTCCGTCGACTAGAACCCACATCCTACATCATTTCATCAGGTTATCAAAAAAAAAAAAAAAAAAGTCATCGACCTTTTTTTCTTCTTTCTCGAGGCAAGCCTGGATCCGTAAGGGGGAGTGGGCTTCTTGACGTAGCTGGATTGAACAGAAACCGGAGGGCGGGGTGGTGGGCAACGCGTTGGGAAAATCATCATCCTCGTGGGAGAGATGATGGTCCCTCCCCTCCCACCAATAAAGCCGATCCAAGATTCATGAGTCGAGCCACCATGGCTGACGATGAGGCGGGCCCGGCAGGCAGCGCAAAAAAAAAAAAAAAGATGAGACGAAAAAAAAAGACGAAAAATAGATAACGCACGCAATCGTGCACACATAGTGTATACTACGTAAGTCGTGGAGGTCGATCATGGGGGGGAGAGCGGGGCGTCTGGGGGTGTGCATGTGTACAACTGCCAATGTACATTACATGCTCATCATCATATTCATATTCGTGGAGTGTACGGATACTCTGTACCACCTACGAGTTGGTCGCCGGGCCCCGGTATCCATCTCTCTTTACCCGCGCCCCGACTCGACCCCCAGCCCTTGAACGGGATGGGGCCGAGATGTGTGTTTGTGCCTTGGCAAAGCCAAGGGCAGCAAGTCCGAAGGGGGGGAAATAGAAGGGGAAAAAAAGACAAAACAACGAAAGAAAACCCCCTCCTATTGAGGTTTAACTTCAGCAGCGGCAGTCGGAGAGATTGGGGGGCACTGTGCTCTCTCTATCCCCAAACAAACGGCCGCCTGGGCACGGGTCCGATCATCGGATCTGGACCGGGGGGGGGACAAGGAAGGGGGAGGAGGACGTTTCTACTGTGTGCGGGTGGTCTTATCTCTCTCACTCTCACACACACATTCTCTCTCTCTCACGCCCACACCCACCAGGTGCACCTCACACACGCTTTTGAACACGAGGGAGCATTGGCACGAGTCACACACTCATGTACATACACACACACCACTCAAGATAGCACAGCATCAATAATGTACGGGTGAAATGTGAGTGAAAGTAGCCTTCTCTCTTTGCTTTCTCTTCCGTGGAAGGGGGGATGGATAGATAGTTCGAGGTATCGAGTCTCTCGTTCTGAAAAACAGTAAAGAAAGATAAGTTGAAATAAAAGACAAAAAAACCTTCGTCAAGCCAGCCTAGGCGGCGACGTAATCCTGATAACGGGGGGGGGGAGGGAAAACAAATCAGCGCTTCTTCCCTCTGCGCTGGGGAATTCCGACCGCCCAAAATGAATGGCTCCCTTGCCGTGCAAGAGGCTCATCATGTGTAAACATCGATAACCACACCCAAGAATTCCCTGCCGCCCCGTCTATAGCTTGATATCTCGACAAAATCCACCCCGTTTACAAAGAGACCATAACACATTGAAGAAAGGACCTGCTCGACAACCCCGTCGGACTTCTTATACGCACACACACATACCACGCTCACTCTCGCTCCTTCAAAATCCATTGTCCTTCACGCAAGAGAAAACCCGTCGAGAAATAAGACAGAGGGGAAAAAGGTTTGCTTTTCGTTGGTGTGTAGAGGGGAGTCGCGAATCCAATCTCTGGTTCTTCATCCATCCAAGTACGAGTCTATAAAGCTGCAAGTTTGGCCTCCGACGCAGCAGGAGGGCGAGGAAATCCCGTCGATTCTTTGGAGTTGTTTGTGTGGGGTGTTTTTTGTAGTATGTGCGTGATTAACCAAAGAAGTCGTGGGTCGGCCAACTCTCGTCAATTCGAAATACCTGAAAACGCCGTTCTATCCCGTCTATAGCCCAGGTCGTAAAAGTCGTAGTCACTTCAATAAAAAGGGTCCGTTTCCGTTACATCCGGTCCATGAGGTCACCGCCGGCGATGCTGCCGCTGGTAGAACTCCTGCCGCTTTGGAAACCGTCGCTTCCATCGAGGAGCTGATGAACGCCAATCTTGGGCACAGGCAGTTTCCTGCTGGCGTCAGGCCGGCTGATGATGTCTGTCAAGGAGGTACCACTGCGAGCGGGGGTTCCAGCGCTGGTGGGGGCAGGGGCCGGCGGCAGGTAAGGAGCCTCCAGATGAGGTTCGAGGGGAGCCAGGGCTGGGGGAGCTGCGTGCTGCAGAGAAAGGTTGCGGAGAGAAGGCAGCTCGTAGCCCATGGGCCGCAGTCTCGGGGAGTGAGCGGGAGTGGCGATGGGAGTGTGATCCGGGGTAGGCGACAAAGAGTCGTGAGAAAAGGTAGGAGAGGAGGGTGCCGTGGAGTTGGGCGAGTTGGGGCGGGATCGCTTCGCGTGGCGAGAGCCAGAGTAGTGGTCATCGTTGTGCTCGTCGTTGGAGTGCGACCTCGACATGTGGTAGGCAGAGAGAGAGGGAAGGTGGCCGCGCGAGTTGTGCAGGCTGTGGGAGTAGTAAGGGTGATGCCTGGCGCCGGAAGATGAGTGGAAGGGCGGGGCGGTGAGAGTCTCGCGCTCAACCTGGTTGGCGGCCTTTGCCAAGATGGAGATGTCCATGTTGGAGTTGCCCTGGAACTGGCGTCCAAAGGGGCTGCCGTGGCCTTGCTGGACGGGCAGGACGTAGGTAGAGAAGGAGTGGGGAGGAGAGACGTTGGGAGACGACAAGCTTGAGGTGGGAGCAGATCGAATGGTCTTGGGGGCGGGGGGAGGGGCCATCATGCCGTCCTGGGGCATGTGTGACTGGGGACCCGAGTTGTACTGGTTCTTGCCGCGCCTCGAGTTGGGGTTGCTGTGTATCCTCGAGTGACGGGTCAGCTCGTCGGAGCGGGAGAACTTCTTGCTGCATCCAGGGTACTGGCAAGCGTGAGGCTTTTCTCCCGTGTGGGTGCGGATGTGTCTCGTCTGGTGCTCAAGACGGTGGAAGGCCTTGTCGCACAAGGGGCACTTGTAGGGACGAGGCAGCTCGTTGGGGTTCTCGGCGGTCTGGCCGGGCAGAGGGCCCTTGGGCTTCAGCTCGTTGAGCTGACCCAGCCTCGTGGTTTCCATGGCGTCGGTCGACATCATGTTGTCCGTCTTATCGGGGTTGAGCAGACTTGAAAAGTTGAAAGGTGACGACGACTGCTGAGTCTGTTGCATGTGATCACCCATTGGCCCTGATGATCCAGAGCTGGGCGTCTCGGTGCGCAGTGTATATGTGTTTCTTTGCTTCTTGTCGTCGAGGTTGAGAACCGGCTATGTATCGTGAGTGCGGTTCCGAGGTGGTTGGCTATGGATGGGGGTTGTTGTTGGTGTAGTTGTTGTCTAGAGAGAGCGTAAAAAAGTCGAAGGAGAAGGGGTGAGGTGGGTGTGTGGGTGGCGGGATATATAAGTTATGCGAGTCGGGCTCGCTGCTGTAAGTGAGTGTAGGTCGTAGGTAGTGTGGGTGGTGGTGGGTGTGGGTGGACGGGTGTAAAAAAGCTTTGGCTTTGGGGGAGGGGAGGGGTTTACTGAGGGGTGTCCCGGGGTAAAGTCGCTGGTCAGCGGAGGATGACAAGAGGTTGGCGTAACAAGTTTCTTCTCTTCCAAAAGAAGGAACAGGGCAGAGTCGGAAGTCGTGGGGGAGGAAAGGACGGGGCTGTAGTTTTAAATGGCAAGAGGGAGGGTAGAGAGAGAGAGAGAGTGAGAGAGAGAAGGAGAGAGAGAGAGAGAAGGAGAGAGAGAGAGAGAGCGAGCAGCGGTATCAGAAGGAAAGAAGGGAATGAATGGGCAAAAAAAAAAAAGGACGTGGGAGTGAGTGAGTGAGCCAAGAAGGAAGGAACAGGGTGGGTGGGTGTGGATGTGTGGACGGATGGTGTGGATGGCGGGCAGTAATGGGTGATGAATGTGGGTGTGATGTGGGGGGTGGGCGGGTATCTATCTGTACTGTAGTGTAGTGTACGATGTACCCATCTCCCACTCGGCCTGGTCTCCGTCACGCATGCCTTCCATGTACGAATGGGTGCCCATACCTGTACGTATCTATTCGCACCACCCTGACTCCCTGTCCGCTTGCTTGCTTGCTCCTTTCTTCCTGGTCCTGGTCTCTCGGCTGCCGTGCTGCTGGTCTTCCATGTGCGAGACTTGTCCACAATGCAGTCAGTTTAGGTACTTACAGCCATTACCTCAACTTAGTAGGTACGATGTACTATAGTTGGCCGCCCGTCTTCCTCCTTCCTCTGCCGGGCTTTTCTGCGGTCCCGAACCGGCTTGGTGCCTTGTATTTATGCATCCCCCCCCCCCCCCATCTCTCTTTTACTTGTGCTTCTGGGGGACTCTTGTCAGAGAAAAAGGGGACAGTGGGGCTCCTCGAAGGAACCTAGAAACCCCTAGCTTACCAAACAGGAGGCAAGTTCGGTGTATGGAGTGATTGAGGAGGATTTTTTTGATAAAAAGATAAAAATAAAATAAAAAGGGAGCAGGAGCCTCTGAGCTTCTTCCCACCGTACGGACAGATAAATAGTACTTGCGCAATGTACATTAAAAGTGGAGGGTACTTGGGAAAGAACGGCCAGACGTAATTGTGGAGCCGCGGGTGCGAATGCGGGACGACGACCCCCATCCCATAGGTCTCCTCTCTGCTTCACCCTTCCCCTTCCCCTTCCCCTACCCCATACAAGCAAAGCAAGTACGGATACAATATGCCATTTCCAGCGTCAGATCCGCTAATCACCTACGTACCTGTAGTGTAGTACCTGTAGAAGCGGCGACAATACAGTACTTCTGGGCTGACCCTCTGCCGGTGCACAGAGAGCCGTATCAGATTCGCACCTGTTGGCAGCCCGAACAGGGCAGGGGGGCTCAGTATGTAAGGTACTAGATGTGCTTTGCCTTGCACAGACCGAGAAAAGAACGGGTAGAGTGGAGGGAAAGAGAGGTCGTGCTGTATTGTACGTACGAAGTAGTAAGCTAACTAGGTACGAGTTACTACGTGGGGTGAGATGCGTCGTTTGACGGAAGATATCCGTTATGGAGCCGGGGCCGTGAAGACCAGGCCAGTCACATTATCCGTAGCGGGTTGTGGATTAGATGTTTTACCGTGGTAGGAGGCAGGCAGCGGTAGTGAAAAGAAGAAGAAAAGAAAAGAAAGGAAAAAAAGGACCGAGTGCGAGGGACTGGACAAGGAACATAACACACACAAACGTACGATGTACGTAGTGTAGTTGTAGTGTACGCGTGTCGGAGTCGCTCTCTGTCTGTCTGTCTGGCTGGCTGGCTGTCCATCTTTCTGTTTTTCTGCCTGTCTAGACTTTCTTTCTGGCTCCTAGCCTAGTGCCAGGCTCTGGCAGTGAAGACGATGATGTCCAGTAGCAGGAAACATGTGGGTTGAATGGGATAAGAGGCAAGGCAAGGGGGGGGCGTGTGCAAGACGGCGACGACTAGTCAGATTCTCTGGAGAGCGCGGGTGAAAGGGGGAAAAGGGGGCGTGTGCCTCGGAAGACGACAGAGAGAGTGTGTGTGTGTGTGGGAAAGGGGGGGGGGGGCGTGTCACTGCTGGGCGTTTAGCCTTCACTCTCCACAAGATTATATATCCACCCCGACTGAAAAAAGCTAAGAGAGACGTGCTGTGCTCCTTCCTGCTCTCCCGGAGAGTATCGCCCTGGGCTCCAGATTCCCCCTCCCCTCCCCTCCTTCTTGGCCGCCAATGTACCCAAGTACTCTCAGGCCTCCCAAGGGGTTACCTATAAAGGTACTAGGCATGTACAGTAGGCACCATCAGATACCGACCGACCTGCCTTGCCCTGGTTTGGGTTTTGCGACAGGTCGGGGAAGGGGAACTGGGGAGAGCCGGTACGTACCTCCATTTTCATTTCTTTTTTCCTTTCCTCTCCCTCTTGTGGGAGGTATCCAAGTATTCGTACCTACCTCTGCACTTTCACCTGCCGATTTGTACGGGTCGTAGTATTCCGTCCGGGTATGCTAATCATTAGCCTTTTTTTCCCCCTCCCAGTCTTCCCTCATGTTTTGGCTTGGTTTGCGTGTGTTACATTGGGTACTAGGTATCCAGTGCCTATAGGGTGTGTGTGTGTGTGTGTGTGTGTGTGTGTATGACCTATTGGCATCGTCGATATCAAAGCATCACCTCCAAAGTATAGCTAGCAGTCGCATCATCATCGTCGCCGCCATCGCCATCACCATTGGCCATCGCCGCCGTCGGGTCCGCGGCAAAGCTGACGAATCGCCCGACGGGATGATGCCGCCGCCTCCGTCGGCATTTGGTAAAACTACCCGCCTATCTATCAAGTGTTCTAGGTAGTCCGCTCCGTTTCCTCCCACCTCCGGAGCTGTCGTGCACTACATACATACATACATACATACATACATGATATTACACCATCGTCCCATACCCATGAGGCAGGGGAAAAAAAGACCTTGCCCCCGTCCGAAAAAGAAAAAGAGGACGGGACAGTGAGTAAAAAAAGAAGAAAAAAAGAGAAAAAGAGGGGAAAAAAACCCTCTCGTCGTGCTGCTGGTCAGTGTGCGGCAGGCAGGCCCGCTGTGTGGTCTTTGGTGGGAATCGGAATACATAAAAACGAAATTATCTGCCTGGGCTTGTTGGCCTGTCCCGTGGTGAATTCTCGGCCTCATTCGCAATATTGCTATCCACCCTGCGTATCCGTCGCACTTCACACTACTCCAGTATCGTAATCGCCGCCGCTATTCCCGCTCTCTCTCTCTCTCCCCCCCCATATCCCCCCCTCTCATTCCAATTTCCCAACCGTGAGAACCACATCTCGGTCTAATGCCGACACGTGCCTCCCAATTGCGGACAAGTCTACCTATTTGTATTCGGGCGGGCGGGCGATAGATACAAAGTGGTCCGCCGCTGGCCTACCTACATGATGGGGCAAAAGGCGCCCTCGGTGTAACGTGGGTAGAATTTCCTCAATAAACAACCTTACCAATTCTTAGCTACTACGGATACGTATGCTACGTATGCCATGCCTCCCATACCGTCCCATCCCATCCCATGCTCAATCCCGCCCGCCCTTCCCCAGTGCCGCTGAGATTAGCTCCTAGCCCGGTCCTAGCTCCTGTCTCCTCGGTGCCACTCACTGACTGCGCTGGAACATGTGCAGTACCATATGCCTGCGGGCGGACGCGGGGGGGGGCGGTGGTGAGGCGACAGAAGAGGTGGCTTAGTAGCGATAACCACAAGCTTGTGCCACCATCGCGCTCTTTGATTGGCTCGTGGGGTCCTGGGGAAGCTACTCAGGGAAGACGAGGCAAATCAAAAATGTACAACGTACGAGGGGGAGGAGGGACGGACACCCCAGCTACAACAACAAAAAAAGAGAAAGAGAAAAAAAGAAGGAAAAAACAAGGACCCCTCATCACGCAATGCCGCCTCGCCGATGGCACAATTCTCACTCCGGTGCACCCCTCATCGCCAGATTTCTACCCCACGGGACGAGGGCTGGGCCTTGACTCGCGGGAGCCTGCATTTATTGACAAAAGCCAAATCTGGGGAAACAGCGCCATTCACTCCATCCACCTCCACCACCCCTCCTATATCATGCCTTCATCTCACGAGCGTCAGCTGAGGCAGCGGCCGGCCCCCCGATGCCGCTGCTCATTCGCCTGAACCCGACTCCGGGATCGCCATGCTAGTTAGTTGTCGGCATGCCAATCGAGGGCCGCGTTGTGGCATCGCCGTTGCCTGGCATAGCATAAGCAAGGCGAAGCGCATACAGCAGAAGCCCAATAAGCTTGTCCTATACAAGCCCCCTTTCCCCCCAGATGTCCAGGGCCGCCGCGTCTGCATTGTCGCCGGAGCCTGCGGTTGGTTCCGAGGCGAGAGAAAGGGACCTCGTCTTTGTGCCGGGCCCTATCGCAAACACACAAGACAGCTTGTCCGAGCTGACACGGCGCTGCGATCCGACATGCTCAGCTCAAGCTGAAATGAGGTTGAAACTGTGACTGAGCGGAAGGGGCATTTTGCCTCGCTTAGGACAGGGCGGCCGCATTTGTCGACCTGACGGCGCAAGAGAGAGAGGGCAGCCAAAACGGAACCCGAAATAACTGCGCCGTGGCCATCCTTTGTCACTTTGTGACACAATTCGAGACCGGTCGCCTTGTTTCTTCATTGTCTTCCCTTTTCCTGGCTCCCCGACTGTTCAGCGCGTAAATCAAAGGAGCGAGCAATGCTCCGTTGCCCAGAAATGTTGTCGAGGGTCGACTCTCTAGCTCGTCTTTGCGCTCCCGACGGGGGCGTAGAGGGGGGCACCGTTCTGTCAAGCGCCTTTTTTAGTGTAGCCCCCCTATCTTGAGATAAGAGTGTCGGGGTGGTACCGAATCCCGGCCATCAAATGTGTACGTACGACGGGTTCCTATGAGAGCCATGGAAAGCAAGTCATCTCCATCACCAGACACCCCTCAAAACCAGGACCCTTCACGCATGTCGATCCAACTTTTCGCCAGCTTCACCGCAACACCACCAGGGGGTCGTGGTCATCGGGGCCACCCAGCCTCACTCAACTCCTCAGCCGACCTAGTCAAGGGAACCAAGAAACGAGGCCAGCGGCGATATCTGCGTTGTTCTGTAGCCGATGGCTCTCGATCGTAGGTTGGTGTGGCTTGGTGACTCTGGTGGTTTGTCTTGCCTGGTCTCGTCGCTACTCCACTGCGCGGCAAACGCGAGAGTGATAAATACGACATAAAAATAAGAGCCAGAGGCTCCGACAAAAAAAAAACCCCAAGGACCTTGCCGCGGATGACTCAACCTACGTAGGTACCTCGTCGTGGCATCCACCGCGCTCGTCAGCGTGATCCGCAACGCTCCATAGATAAGCTGCAAAGGCCGCCGAGGGCTTAATCCGGGGTTCCCCTTGGGACAAATTCCCACACGCCTACCCTGTGCATCCAATACCAGAAGTCTCTGGGCGAAATCTCGGGCACAGGGTCCGGCGCATCTACGCCTCGGTGGCCCTCGGTCGTCTTTGGCCGAGTGTAATCATGTCCGCTTTACCCTCAACTCGCCTCTCTTGTCTGCGAACACCCATGATGACGAGGTTTACGGGTTGCCTATGCTGAGCCGCACTCACCGAGTCGCTGATTCCGTTGGTCGAGGCTCGAGGATCTTGTCAAAATCGAAAGAGTAAATTCGGCTGGTACTCATTTGGTCGCCTCTTCGGTCTTTCCGCGTGTTTCGAAAGTCATAGATTGGCATAGTCTCGCTTCACCAGCGCGGCGACTCTGTTCTTGTTGTTGGCGGATAGACGGGAACACATCCTCTTGGCGATTATGGATGTGCTGCCCTCGCGACCTCAGTCTAACAATAGCAGGAAACGTGGGGGGTCTTGCATCCATCACTATCCACGAGCCCTACCCATCCACATCCTAGCATGCCACCATCAAGCCCTCCTCTTGCTCACACTTCTCATTGGCGTTGGGAGACCTGTGATCTGCAAGCGGCGCCACCTCCTCGATTGCTTCGCTAGTGTCAGGTCCGCAATCCTGTAATGGCACCGGATGGACAGATAGCCCTTCGTTCAACTGCCATTTCCAGGTGACCTGCCTTCCCAGTACAGTCGATCCCCATGCAGTCCCATGCGCTAAGCTTGTTAAGGAACTCCGGGGAGGCTCCAAGAGACTCTCTCCCGAGATTTGGGGTACCCGCGAGATAGCTCATCTCCATACTTTCTTCACTTGGCCTTTCGGACGTGAGCTCGCTCCGGCTCTAAGAACCCATGGCACTCATATTCTTTCCTGAAGCGTGCCAACCCCATCATTCGCGCTCAAAGCCCCAGCTGTCACATCTCGTTCGACTTGGCGTGGAGATGTACGTGTGACGACTGGGGCGTCCGGGAAAATGTGAGGGACGTCCAGTTTGCAATTGGCAGGGTTTTCAACCGGCAACTAATGGCTTTCGGCCGGCAACGTCTGGCTGCACACAGACGTTCTGCGTTACATGACTTCCCAAGAATAGCGTGATGCTGGCAGCGGGATATTGTGTCGAATCGTTTCTTCTAGACCGTATCGAAGCTGTTCAAGTTTGCATTTGGCTCGGAGGTAAGGCTATGCATTGCATAATGGCAGTCATCCTCAGTTATGGTTTTCCTGCTTCTGGGATGTCGCCGAGCCTTGCCCGTCGCAAGCAGGGAATCCCGCCTTTGACGGAGAGGCTTGAAGTTGTAAAATGCGAAGCTAGATTGGGTGAGCCACAACTGTCACCGGCTAGGCTCATAATCTCCGACGATAGTCGCGGGGCACAACGATGATCTTGCTTAACGCGTATCTGCGTGCGGGGACCGACATGACACAGCACTTCCGGTACCGACAATAATGGCAGTAATATGGTCCTTCATCCTGTAGAAGCCGCGGTTCGTGGTTTTGCTGTCTTGCTCAACAAGACACAAAATCTTTTGTCTTGCCGGAGAGAACCCCGCGCCGATGCGCGCCCCATTCGCCGTGGTCGACGCCCTGCCCCTGAAGGAGCATCGCATCCCAAGTGTTCCGAACATCTCTAAACCTATCTTGGACCTACCGAGTCGATAACGGCTGGATGATAAGGCCCAAGAATCTGGAGCCCGGGGCTTTGAACTCGAAGGGCGTACTGAGTAGCAGGCGCCGGAGCAACTAGCTCTTGTGAAGACTTTCCAATGCCATCAGTGGGCACATTGCTGCTCAGTCCCTCGTGTTGACTGTCTTGTCAGTGGATTACGAAACTTGCCGGGCATGACTCGGTTCCCACCTCCTGCTTCAACGGTTCAGCAGAAATGACCCGAGCTGAATCTGCCCATACTTCCCCAGACTTTACTTCACTTTGGGCCTATCCCCGCAAAACGCTTCAAGCAATGGTAACTCTGTGAGCTAGAGTCCAGACGGGCCGTGTCCGGTATCATGTGTTTTCTGGCTTGGGTGAAGATTGTCCCGGTGCGCTTGCCGGGACACGCCTGTGTTTGAAACTAGCTTTCTCAGAAAGGCGCTACCTGGGGGGAGTCGGAATCAACTGGGGATGGCGTGCTACGGGGGAAGCGGTACATGGAACGCAGATGGCTGTGGGGAGAGTCAGAGCCACGCCCGGAGGTGTCAAAGTCGACAGCGGCGTGTTGTTATAGCCCCAGGCCCCCAGTTTTCTGAGGGACGTGGCCAAGATCCCGAGATTCTCCGACATGCACAAGCATACAACGCAGATAGCTTGCTCAGTGCATCCATTTGGTCAAAGCCGGCGGTATGTGGGTGGCGCCTGGAAATCTCTGTCGTATTCGAGTTGCCTCAGGTGAGACGCAAACAGAGGAATTGGCAACGCCGAGAGCATCCCTCGATGGGGCAGCGCGCAGTTTGCTGTAATCTGTGCCGTTGAAAACTTTTGGGTTTTGGAACACATGCCCCTCTTACTATCACATGTGAAAAGATAAGAAAAAGGGGGGTTACCCCAGGGAGAACCAGTCCCTTTTGGCTAGAAAAAAAGTCAAGGATGATGTCAGCGCATAGGCTTGGGGAATCGTAATGACTTGGGAGACGGTAACATTCTCCCACATGGAAGGGGGAAAATGCTGGGGAAGCGCGTACCTTGCATTTGCACATGGTTGCGGAGGCTCAAGGACCTGGCCTGGCCACAACAGCAGTCAATTCCCGAGTTCTCGCGTCTCGATGTTCTGATTGACCGCACCTGTGAGCGAGCGACTCTGGGCAGTCTGAAGCGCCGCAAATTGCTGGACCGAGTCTCGATATCAGCTCCCCACAGCAACTGTGGAACGTAAACGCGGATGAGGAAATTTCCGTTTGCCCTCCGCGTTATCAACCCCAGGTCAATGGCACCCGAGCCACCAAGGGACTTTATTGGCAATGTACCCCCCAGCTCGTAAAATTGAACGACATTTGCCCAATGCCCGGACCAGGGTGGTTAGGATTCGTCCCCCTCGACCACCAGAAGATAGCATCCTCCGCCGACCCGAACTCGGATACTCGGCATAAAGGAGATGTTTCCAAATGTGGAGACACTCCAGCAACACGAACCGGCGTGCAAGCGTGGCATTTATCTCCGAACCATTGCTCACAACAACACAGTCTTCAGGAAGATCCGTAGCAGCACTCAGGTTGAGAAGTTAAGGCTCGGTACTCCTGGGGTGACTGTTGCTCCTGAAGATGCATGGAGGGCGATTCGGGCCCTCGGCGTCGGGCAGGATAAGTCTCTGATCTTCGCAAGGATCTCGGCGTATAGCTTACAACAAACACTGCCTAGGCGGCCTTGGTCCGGATTTCTGAGGCTGCCGATACCTGTTGCTCGACCGCTCAAGCCGAATAAGATTGTGCTCCCATGGAGAGGCCCTGGATCCCATGGGGATGCCCCAAGATCATGAACTTGCTCAATCTAGGCATTCCGCCCCCCTGTAGCCCCACGCGGGATCATGCCGTCAGTGTTTGAAGACTCATTGGCGTTGGCGAGCGTAGTGGAAGCAGCGGCGGGCGTCTGTCATTGGAGGCAACTCTCGGCGAAATTGTCGTCTGCAAATGCAAACTATCCCAGACTGCCTGTTAACTGTGTTCGATCCCAAGCGCTGTGCCTGCCGGCAACAGGGTTGGTTCGCCTGCCGACCAGGGTCTCGAAGACATGGTCGTGCGGCTGCCGTTAGGTGAAACCACGGACGAGGAAGTTCAGGAGCGTGCGATTGTACGAGTAATACAGGCTGTTGCAAGGTCTGAGAGCTGGAGGCTCGAGATTGACTGTGAAGTTACATCGGCAGTGAAACCGGAGAGACCCTAGAATATTCCGACTCAATGTGCAAATAGCAGATTGGCGGACCGATCGCTGGTTTGGCGGACGCGAATGCAAGTCGGGGGCACTCGAGGAAACAATCCCGACGGCCGCGTTCCATCCGTTTGGCCTAGGTTGCAGCCGCATGGCTGGCATTTCTTGTCGTCCGAATGTGAACCAAATACCTTGAAGGTCCTCTCAGATGTTCTGGGAGCTCGGTACCAGAGTAGTCCAATGGCTGAGACGGCTCCAAGATAGCCGCTTTGTCTTTGGCAAGCATTGACTTGACCAAACAGGCTGCATCGATTGACTGACTGACCGGTATGGGAGAGGCCAAGGGTGTCGCAGAACTGGTGAGGACCAACGCAAGAAAAAGACGGATTCAAGAGAATGTCGCAAAGTGATACCATGGCCGACATTGAAGGCCAATGACGCTTTGAAATGGGTCGGGCTCCGGTTTCGAGACCAAAGGTCGTTTCTCTTGTGACGCACCACCTTTCGCACTTTCTTGCCGCTTGAACATGGCGTTTGCATGGAGCATGCCGTCTGCAGAAGTTCACCTGTCAATAGAAGTGACGGAAAAGGACGTGTAGTTGTTGACAACTAGCCGTGGTAAGGAGGGATGGGGGCTGAAGACAATAGAAACTTCGCATCGAGCCCGTCAGAACGGCAGTTGCTGTTCTTGCAGTTTCCTGCATCATGACAATGTAAATTTGTGGCTTGCGACTTTGGGTGGGGCACGCGTGAGGCTGGAGTTGAGCGGCGTACTGTGCGCGTCCCCCGACATGACGTCCGTCTTTAGGCGGCAGAGCAAACCCGCCTCGAGCTCAACATACTGGTAAACTGCAGTCCAGCCATGGAAAAGTACCACTCTGTTCATGAGGAAGACATTTCCAGCTTCGACTTACCATCAACCCGTGGGTTCATCTTCGCCAAGTGGCAGCAATATTGACTAACGAAAGCAGATCGATTGCCCACCGTGTCCGCCGCGGAGGCGCTGGAAGACCTAGACGGCGGAGTCGGCAGGCACATCTCCACAGGTATCGCCCGGCTAGACGAGACGCTCGTGTCTTCTTTCTCTCGTTTTGATTCCGGCTCAGCGCGTGGAGGTTTTCAAAGAGGTCAAGTCTCTGAGATATGGGGACCGCCAGGCTCAGGCAAGACGGGTCTGGGGTAAGACGTCACCGTCTTATGGTATTTCACAGAGGGAATGCATGGCTAACATTTTTATTATTATTATTAAGCATCCAACTTGTCGCCAATGCATTGTATGATGGGCATGGTGCCGTGTGGGTAGGTCGGTTCATCTTGGACCACGCGAGGCTGGGACTGAGAACGATGAGGCTGATGATGCATTTATAAAAGACTGCGCATATTCCGTCTGCGGCCAGCGACTCAATGCCGTGATCGAGGCAGTGGAACAGACACGACCATCTACGGGCGATGGACCGGCAGAACCAAGTAGCGACAACCTCGCTCACTACAGCTGCCCAAGCTTACCTCACCTGGTTGCACTGTTATGTCGTCCGACGGCCACAACGTTACCAGCGAAGACGGCTCTGGTCATCATAGATTCGTTGTCAGCTCTGGTGAATCACGCATTCCCCAAGGCATCCGACGGTCGGAAAGGACCGCCTCAGGGCAAAGGCTTGTAGGCCCGTCTCAGATAAGGAGCATCTACTAATGGCAGACTAGGTCCGGGATTATCAGCGAAGCGGCTGCAAGCCCTGCAGTACATCGCCAGTGCACTGCAGAAATTAGCGGCAACGCGAGACTGCGCAGTGGTGGTGTTGTCGCAGTGCGCAACGAGGATGCAACTGGAGCGGAGCGCGACTTTGATCCCATCCATTAACGCTGGCATTTGGGAGCAGGGAATGTCGACACGAGTGGTGCTGTTTAGAGACTGGGTGTGGAAGGACGGGCGGCCGTCGACCGTATCTTTCGCCGGCGTACAGAAGCTAGACGGCAAGGCTGGGCCGGACATGATGCAGAATGCGGCGGCGTTTAGAGTGGAAGCGGTCAGTTATCTCCCCCTCCCCCTCCAGCCCCTACCGGGCAACCACGAATCTGACGAAATGTCGCAAAAGCGGAGTTTTCAAGAAGAAGGACAAAGTAGTTTTGCTAACTTGACAATTCGTGGCGGAACAGACGGGCGTCGTTGGCGTGCACTATCACACTAGCCAGCCATCGGTGCTGGTGTCGTCGAATGCCCCACGCGCGAAACGCAAGCTGGTAGACACCGGTCTCGAAGTGCCAGACAGCGAAGAAGAGGACGATGATGAGGAATATGGGTGGGCTCAGGAAGACGACGCAGCACTTCCCGGCCCGCCACCACAATGGCAAGGCAGCGAAGACCTCCTCCTGGGGACGCAAGCGGCGGAAAGCGAAGAGGACGGCGACAATGATGGCACGGGCGACGAGGCAGAAGTGGAGAGGACAGCGGCTAGCGGCCGAGACAGCGACGAAGTTGCAGAGTAGGCAAAGGCAAACAGGCAGGCATGTAGGGCCTAATGGATATTTGCGACAAAGGCCGGAGCTTGGCCGATGGATAGGACGAGCATGAATCGATAACACGGTCGTGGCTGCCTCTCTTTCTCTCTCTCCCTCACCTCTCTCTCGGGCTCCCCTGTCATGGGTCTGGAGACGGGCAGGAAAATTATGGCAAGGAGCCAATTCGGAGGCTTGACAACGTATGTGTCATGGGTACGGAGCCTCACTCACCATGTCTGTGGAAGGGAGGGACGGACGGACGGAGGATTCGGTGGGCGAAAGGGGAGAAGGCTAAGGAGGGAAAAAGTTAGCTAGAGCAACTCCACCGACGAGGGGCCCCGCCACGGACAGAGAGATTCAGCGGGTAAGGACCGATAAGAAGCAGCAGTCGGTCAAGGCCCGGGTCCACCGAGAGAGCATGAAATTTCATCGTCACCATTCGGCCAAATGTCGGCTTGACGCGAACCAGCTTCGGCGGCATGGCACCACGGACCTCGAGAGAGCCTGTGGGGGGAAAGGGAGAGAGAGGCCGGGGCTGGCCCGGGGCCCCGGCCCCAGAGAGGCGCTGGCAAGTATTATACCATGCATGGACCCAAACTAGTACCTAGTGCACGATGCACGCGGCTACTATCGTGGGGTCCCACACACGTATTTGGTAAGCCGCAGTGGCTAACTCTGAAAGCGTCTTGGCCGCGAGTGAGTAGCGACTGAGAGGCGCGTGTCGGGGATGCATCAGTACACTCGGCTGGGTACCGTAGTTCAGGGAGTGGGCGACCCGGTGAGAACGTTGAGCCAGTGTGTTGGGTATCATATCTATCATATCCCCCTTTTTTCTTTCCTCCCTGGGCACTGCACTGCACTGCACTGCAGGGCGAGTCGGCATGCGGCCGGATTGCTCCTCGTAGCGAAGAGGACCGTGATGGCTACTGATATAAGAGAGAGTGAGAAAGTACAAGGGATGGAGGAAGCGCCATTTTACTTGTCAGCAGTTGAATTGAACCAGGCTGGGAAGACTGAGAGGAAGGTCGGGAGCGGGCTTTGGTGGGGGAACCACTCTACGAATACGTGTACTTACCGACCTACGAAGTACCTACCCTTCCTTGCCTTACCATAAGGTACTTGGCTAGGGAGGAGGTAGGTGGGTGGGTGCCTATCTAGGAGAGGTGGGAACATACCTACAGTAGGTAAACTACCATGTCTTGGTCCCATTATGTTCTCGAAGGAAAAGATGGCGTCAGATCGAAGGGGCCCCCCACTTGCTATGTATTTGGTGTACGGAGTACCAAGTATCCGTATGCAGGCAGGATAGAAGGAGCTGTACTCCGTACCTACTTGCCTACCCACCTACCTGCCCAGGGCAGAATGGTGCGCCCGGAGGACACTGCTGCCCTGCTTCCATGTCAGTCAGGGCTGGGAACGGGGGCATTGGCGTTGGCACTGGCATCGGTGGTGGGTAGGTAGGTAGGTTGGCGAGCTGCCTATGTGCATGGGAGGCAGAATACACACAGGGCGTGATGGGCACTTTGCACATTCCAGACTCAAATGTGCTCTCTCAATGGGCCCTGATGCCCACTCAAATGTGGGTTTTTCTTTGAACGTTGTCTCCTTCCCTGTTGAATGCGCGGTACATATCGTGCAAGAGAAGAAGGGGGGGAGGGATGCATGCATGCCCCAAGCAAGGTGTCACGTGTTTCTGGAGAAGGAGTGACTTTGCGGTACTTTTCTTGCCCTGAATGTTGTCGCTTACCACCATCCTCATTGGCCTCGTCCCTGAGGCTGTTCCCCTGCCGCATCCCGCCCTCTTCGCGACTATCTCGCCCTCCGTCAGAGAGGGTTCGGCCTCTTCAGCCTCTGTCTGCCCTCCCCCCGGAATCTTTTCGAGCACGTTTTGCTACACGCACGCCCGCTTGGGGATTTGCAGCCCTGCGACGGAGGGGCCGGAGGGGTGGCCGTGTGTCCCTCCCTCTTTTCAGGGCAGCCAGCCAGCACAAGGGTACATACAGGGTACAGAGCACACATGCCTACGTAGTAGGTAAGTAGTTTACCTACGCAGCAGAAGCTTGGATTTTTTTCGCTGATTCACCACAACGAATCCTTTTTCTCTTTTAATGCCGCGACGGGGATACGGGGCGAGTACCTGCAGCATCCCTTCGAATTGGCTAGATTGGTGACATAATCCCGCCCCATCCGCCCGCCCTCGGCACTGGCATTGGTTGGTCCTCGTCTGAAGTTATTCCCACATGCTCTGCAACTTAACTCGCGTACCTAAACCAAAGTACACTACACTTTACGTCATGTACAGCTACAGATACCTGTACAGTACACCATAACGCAGCAACTGGTCCTCAATTTATTCTCCGGGTCCAGCACGGTCTGCGTCGCAACCGGACCAACTCTCCAAAACATGCTTCTCAGGGTCTAGACCGGCTCATCCTCAGGACGAATGATGCCATTCCGCTTGGCCCGTGCGCAGCGGTGGTTCCCAGCTTTCCTCCGGGCGGACTCGGCGTCCCGCAGGTGACACTAGACGGACAGGACAGGACAGGACAGGACAGGACAGGAGGACTCGCCTCCCTCAGGCAAATGGCGAACGGCAACCGACATTCGCCAAGTTCCCTTCCCCCAGACGGTGTTGCATCGATGCTGGATCAATCACGGCTAACCGAAACAAAGTAGGGGAAACTACCGAGTACCTCAATCCAAGACAGCATTGAGTCGTGGGTGCGCCTACGGAGAGCCAGCCCCGACAACTAATTACTTGTCCAGTACGACCGTCGTCCGAAGCCGTCGCCTCTTTCGGCTGGAGGAACAACGGGAAGGAACCGCCTCCCTTCAGTCGATCGATGCAGCCTCTCTCCCTCGTCTTCTCCTCCCAGCCGCACCAAGACGAGGCCTCGCAGCGCATCGCGCCATGGCAACCGCCCAGGGTTTCTAAGCAAAGATGCAGATTGACTCCGGTCTGGGGGAGGCAGATCGACCGAGCCGCTGGTGCAACCGAGCCCGCTTGTGTTCTCCGCATCGAGCAGACACACACATACGCGCACACACCATATATGCATTCGCAGCAGCCGCAGCCGCACAGAAAGGGGAAAACGCCAGATCCCATCGCAGACCTGACACGATTCCGCTGCAGAACTTAGGCGCCTCCCGCTCCTCGTCAACCCACAATGCCGCTCAATCGTACGTCCGCCGACCAACGCTGGCTCCATCCTCCCTGTTCCGTTTTTCCTTTTCCGGCCAAGAGTCTTCCTAACTCCCCGGGTTGCCATATACTGATACGATACGACGTACCTGTATTTGACCGGCTTGTTCATCGTCTGGGTCTAGCGGGGTTTGCTAAACTAGTTGGCTGCTTGGCGCTATCGCTGCTACCGGAACCGTTTCCTTACGCCCCCGCCCTGCATCGTTCGATGTCCAAGTTGTGTATATGTATTCCCCGAGTGCCGTTCCCGCTGGCCCGCGTTGCCGCCCCCACCGCCGGCCACTCACCTGCTGCGGGGGTGAGAGGTTAGTCTTCCCAGTCTCGAGAGCATGTATTGTTCTAGAGGCTCCCGACTCGCCATGTTGTTTAGACAAGATCCGGCGGCTGTTCTCGATATGGCAGAAGGGACAAGGGAAAGTAACAAGCTGCGAGAGGACGAGCAGAGTCGGCCTTGCAGCGGGTGACTCGCAACGATGATGCACATTTCCTGCTCTCCCCCCCTCCGCCCCGCGTTCTCATCGACATAAAACACCCTCATTCCCGCTTTTATCCCCCTCATCCGCACCATGAACGGTACTCTGTTCTCGCGTTGCAGACTACACAGTAAACGATCTTCATTTGCATGGCCGGGGAGGCGCTCCGCCGCGTCCGTGTATGGCTACATCCCGTTTTCCGCCCATCTTAGCTCTTTTTGTAGCTGCGCCCGTCATCTCCCTTGATTATCGTCATGCATATGCGAGGTCCTACACCGCCGCTATCCACCTTGGCTGATTGGCAAATATCGCCATGGTCGCAGTGGACGAACCCCGGTCCGCTATCAGATGTTGATGTTTCTAAAGTGTAACCGCACGTAGGCTTGTGCTCGCCGGGGGGGAAGGGGCCGCGGCGTTGGTGGCATAAGGTGGTCCGACGAGGATACTCTCCCGTCTTCCCCCGGAAGCTTTCGCACAGGAGTGCTTACCCATCTCCATCGGATAATGGGCTCTTGAATCGCTTCTATGAACTGCTTGCGCTCGGGGGCTTGACCCAAACAATAAAAACAGAGCGCGCGTACCCGATGTGTCAACGGCAGAACGAAACGTACATTGAACGTGGTTTCCTGGTTAGGCCCCCGGCATTTCTCATTTGTACCTCTTTCCCTTCTCTGGCCCGCACGTGTTCCTGATGTTTTATTCTCCATCTCTGCGAAGTTGGTAGAGAGGGTGGCGTGTGCCTAGAGAGGAGATGGGTGGCTTTTTGGACAAACTTTGAGAGAGTTCGTCGGGACAGATTTGTCAGTTTCGCCTCGGGAAGTCTATAGCAAGTCGGGAAGATTATGTCGCAATTGCGGCTCTCTACGCACCGTTCGCACCACCCGTGCCATACTTCAGACTGCCTTGTCACCATTCCGTCCGCCATGATTGAGCCGCCATCACATGCCAACCCGAACAACGGTGCCCCGCAGGATTAGAAGTGGTTCATGCTCGAACGCCCGATGCCCCTTTGAGGGGTCGCTCATACCCTATGAAAGGTGGACGCAACAGACTTCCTGAGAAACGGTCGAGACCGCTTCTCCTCTTGCTTACTTATACACCTTGACGAGAAATCGTGCAACCATGGTATCACCCCTCCCGAGAGAAAGCTTTTTGTGAGGATGACGGCACTTATCCGCTCCGATCTTGGGGCTCGGGGAGGGGTTGAGGACTCTGAAGTTATCATGTGAGATCCTGACACGTGCTCGTAAACGCGCGTTGACATCCTTCCTCGATCTCGCTCCGATGTCACCCTCCCCTACTCTTACAGGAGCGGCCGGCAAGGAGTTGCCGGGGAAGGCGGGTATCCCCTCGGCTCGATATCGGAACGCCGCCCGGAGTTCCAAACTCAATCGTGGGCGAGGTTCCGACAACCCCTCTCTCCCCTTTCGATCTTGATCCCGTGAGACCGCCTCTCTCGCCATCTTGCCTCGGAGCATGGTTTGGCTTCTGCGTTTGTAGTCCCCTCGCCCGAGCAACGGACCTTCCCTCCCCCCCTCGGACGAGGGCGGCTTTTCGATTCGAGACTCGGCGCTGGGCCCAGAGTCGACAAAACTCTAATAACAAAGACAGTTCGCGGCGAGCGGCCGCCCTGGGGTGTTAACAGGTTTCGTTGCCATGACGTTTCTTTTTCGCGGCTTCGCTCCTCGCCATGAGGTTTGTCTTTCCGCAGATCCGATCTGACCATGATGGACCCAAGACGGGAAGCCCCCGCGGTTGGCTGGCGCTCCCTCTGGGAATCTAATCGCTCCCCTCGTCCCACCCGAGGCAAGCCAGGCCAAAGAAGATGATTTGAAGACGCCGTGCTCATGCCCATCCCGATCGATACACTGTGCCCCCGTGATTTGCACAGGCTCGAAGCCCCAGAAGCTTAAAGACAGAAAGAAGAGAAGGCGATTAGAAGGAAGGCGGGGGGAGGAAAATAACTAGCGTGTTCATGCAGAGTAACTGGGTGGGTTCGGGTCAGGGTACACCATGGTCGCCTTGAGGAAGACGAGCACCTCGTACGCGGCCTCGGCCATGTCCAGCCTCTTCCTCTGCCACTCGGGCTCGCGCCACAGATTCCGCAGCCCGTTGTCCGCGACGAGTGTCACGACAAAGCGCACGTAGTGGTCGTCGGCCGCCCAGCCCGTCTTGTCCGGGCGGTATACGAGGAACTTTGGCTCCCGGGCGTCGAGCGCCTGCCGCGCCGCCCGCGCCGTGCGGGTCTTGTCCGGTTCCGGGACGGCGCCGGGCGACCCGGCGCTGAGGAGCGCCAGGGATAGGTAGTCCGCGCAGAACTCGTCCCAGGACCCGCGCACGAACGGGCCGTCGAGCCAGTCACGGAATGCCGCCGTGTCCCCGAAAGGTAGCAGCTCCATGAGCAGGCGCTCATGCTGGGAGGCCACGCGAGGGGCCGATGGGCACGGGGGTGAGGCGGCCGTGCCGAGGGCGACGGCAACGGAAGTGGGTCTCGGTGCCGTCCGGGGCGTCGGGGGCGGGGAGTCGAGGCGTCGATATGGGAGGTTCTTGAAGGGTGAGGCGCTGGTTTGGGCGCGGTGCCTGCGCGGACGGGGGATGCACATCATGAAGAGGACGATGCAGCTAGCCGGTGAGCTTTCTTTCGGATTACGACGGGCTTCGTGTAGATTGTGGCTGTACAGGGAGACACGTCCAGAGTCCGTCTGCCTGGCCGCGTTGGGAATCCGAGGCATATATGCCCCTCCGGCGTCATGGCCGTTGCCCAACGAAGTCCACCTTGCACTCAGGGGCTCTTTTTCTTCCGCTTTGACGTCAACTAATACCTACTCTCCACCCTCCCCCCTCTCTTCTCTGCGCCGCCTCCGGCGCTTTCTAGGAAAATGTGGCTGCACATTTTGGACGGTGAGTTCCCTTTTTCCAGGCAGCAGAGCTGAAGCCGAGCGCCGGCCACTCATGGGGTTTGGCCCCAAACAGCTGCTTACGGCGCTTACGCGGCTTGGGACAGTGCCAAGAGCAAGACGCGTAGTGGGCGTCTTTTGCGTTGGAATCAAAGCTGAGGGATTTTTTCGAAGCGGGAGGGCTCTCTTGTAGGGGGTCTTCTTTCGTGTTGCAATTCGGGAGCGCGTCCCCGTGTTTCCCTCTTTCGATCGTGTGATTTGGGATCTGGGGCTTAGGGTTGAGCCGACGATGTCCGTCTTGCCCTCGGCGGTGCTGGCTGCTCTCGCCTGTCCGAAATTTGCAGATTGTTCCTTGCCCGAGGCGTCCTAGTTGGTTTTTACATAAATCAGAGCACACATGTCGCGTAGCTATGGGTTTTGGGCTGTCCGTGGGCAGGCAGCCTGTATAGCATTGTGCGAATGCCTAGGTGTGCACTTACATACATTCTAAATCATTCTTATACAAGTTCGGCCACTCATAATCATGACTGGACGGATGCATTGTAGCGTCGTCTGGCCATAGCTCCTCTATTTGGCGATGAGAATCAAGAGCATCAAATGGTTCCATGTCATGGAAATGACTCTGAATCCAAATGGCTGAATCTGGATTAGATGTGATGGGGGCACACGTGCGTGCCACCGTTCTTTTGATCATGTCCATCGACTGTGTCAGTCGATATTGGGAACCATACAATACCCATACTCGCATTGAGCTCTTCTCGGATGGAAATTCCATCTGCCTGCAGAAGAATCCTTCCAAGCCGTTGCTGTTTTGGTTGGTGTCATCAACCGTGGGGTATATCGGAGTTTTGTCGTATCAAGTTGTGAAACCGCACGGGTGATCTATTTTCTCACGTTAGGGATGCCATTTGATATAGGAGAAGATTTTTTCGTCATGATGAGTATCGTACATGGAGTGTCTCATATATATATATATATATATAGTCGTGAGTTCTACCCAAAAGGGTAGACAGAGGATAAGGGGGGTCCTTAGTATATATATGTAAATGAATCAAGGCAAGTAACGCTTTTCAAAAAGTCTACATCTACACAGGAACTAAAACACGAGAATTTCAGGATTAAAGCCAGTCGACAAAGAGTAAGGTGCTGCAAAAGGGGGCCGATCCGCGGTTCGAACGCGGGACTCTTGCTGAACTTCGAGTGAACCCAAAGCAAGGATCTTACCACTTGACCAATCGGCCTGTTCGTTCTTTGAATTGTTGAAAACACCTACTTCGATTTGTTTCAGGAAGGAATGGTTGGGTTGGATGGGAAAGTGCAAGGTTGAAGTGACGGGTGGCTGTGTGTTGATGTTGAGTCAACGGGCAGGAGAGACCGTGGGTGGGCCGGGCTCTATTCACAGGAGGTAGGCACCATGGAAACGGCAGTCAAAAAACGGGGTCCCACTCATCCAAGATCCTAATGGGCATGGAAGGGAGCTTCTTTGAAGCCAGTTGCTCGGTGCGCATGCTGCCTTGACGACGGCCGGTTTGCAGAATGAGGACTATAGTAAGGGGCCGCCGGCCAGCTTCCCTTTTTTCAAACAAGCTACGTCCGTTATCGTCCAGGAGTGAAGAAAGAGCCTGCCATCTATTTCGGTATCGGACTGAATAGGTGTTTCCTTTCTCCACTCAATACGTGAACACTAGAAGCCGGCTTCGTCCTTGCCTTGGTGCAAGACATGTCGCCAAAAGAATAGCCAAGAAGGCACCGAGAGCCGTTCGAGGACTAATCATGGCGACCGCGGCTGCAACATATCATACAGTACCTTGGGCTTCATGTCGCTCTGATCCCAATCTCCCCTCTCAATACCCGGTGGACCTGTAACAACTTTTGTTGCAAAATCTCGCAATACCTCGACCATAGTGACGACGCTCTGTGTGAGTATTTCACCCATCATCCTATCATCCTTCACCGCTGACTCAAACTGAGCTAGAGACGTGCGGTTGCTTCTGTGTCAGTCAGATCTGCTTCAGATAGCTTGGACCTGGACTCCAGCCATGCGAGAGCTCCCTCCCCTGCAACTCGACAGCATCGAAGCCGAGATGGCACCTGACAACGCGCAGGCTGGTCCTTCGAACCAGTCAGATGAAGACCTGAGCCACTCCACGGTCCAACCGGGCTCGAGGAAGCAGAAAATACGCCGCCGAATCAGATACCGTTTCCTCACCCCCTCGGAGTGGGCCATCGTTGCTCACGGTATCGGGGGCGTCAACGACACCGAGGGTCACATTGCGCTCCATCCGACTTGCTGGTACTACCCGCCCAAGGGCATTCCCAATGGTCTTTATCGAGACGTCATCTGGCACCGTACCAAGTACTTCTACATGTACCATGGCATGAGCTCCATCCGATGGGTCTCGTACATCTTGCAAATCATTTTCGGTGCCGTCCTCACCGCAATTGGCTCCATGTCGTATACGGACGGGACTCCCATCACCATCATTGCGGCTGCAAACACTATAAATGCTGGCATCCTCGCACTTTTGCACAATAGTGGTTTACCTGACCGCTATCGTTCCGACCAGGCCGAGTTCGACGAGGTCGAAGACTACCTCAAGAAGATCCTCGACACTGGCATCGTCCCTGAGCATATGTCTGTCGACCAAGCTCTGATCCATTGTTTCGATTTGTATCATGAGGCTAAGAAGACCGTCTCGGCAAACATCCCAGCAACTTACACCTCGAGCTCCGGGCTGTCGGGTGGCCCGCAAGGCGGCGAGCCGCAGAAGCCGGGCATGCCTGGACCAGCAACACCCAACGCAGCAAACTCGGTCATTGCCACCAGACTCTCGGTGGCTTCACCTAAGGCAACTGCCGAGGAGGAGAAGTAGAGCGAATAGTAAAGGGTCGACTCGAGGCCATGTCATGATCGGGAGCCTGTTCTTGTTCAACTACATTACCCATTAATCAAGGGGTGGAAATCGGTGTTAGGGAGCCTCAAGGCGCAGGAGAGCATTGAAGTCACTACTTATTTGAAGAGTAATCAAGAAGGCAAAGAGATTATATAGATCCAAGCACGAATTATATCGACTTGAGTTGCATACATGAAGCTGTGATGCCTCGGCGGTGATAGGGAAGTCCTTGGTGGGGCAGGCGTGGCATGGCAGAGCATGTCACCAATGACTCACCGCCTTTGGCAGAATAGTCGGACCCACTGAAATTTCTCTCGTGGACCAGCCGCAACCTTTGATTCAAGTGAACCATATTGAGGCCGACCCAAATTTTTGTGGCCCATTCACTCTTGAGGTGACTCTATGTGGAAGCCGTATTTTCTCGGAGAATTTCGCCTGGCCACACGCGCTGCGAGCCGGCAAGTCCATATACGGCGTCAATTGCCCAGTTTCAACTCGCTCCGATCAAGGGACTGTTCAGTCATCCCTCGCTATCAGACGGTCTCAAGGCCCAGTGCGTCTTTCATCAGATTCTGCAGCAATTCATCTGCTCAACGCGACAAGGCCGACACCATGAGCGGAGAGGAGCCCGTCATCACCTACGATGGCAAGAACTACAGGGGAATAACGGAGGGCAAGGCCACCATCCTGGTCCCCGCCGAGGTCGAGCAGAAGGGCCAACAGGTCTTTTACAACCCGATCCAGCAGTTCAACCGAGACCTTTCCGTTCTCGCCATCAGAGCATACGGCCAAGAGGTTGTCGAGAGGAAGGCTGCGCAGGCCGCCCAGGTCACTTCCAGGCGCAAGGACAAGAAGAGACGGAGGGGTGCCGCGGATGAGGGCGGCAACCGGCCGGCCAAGGTCCAGGTCACGGACGACGGCAAGGCCGCCGAGACGGCTACTGATGGCGAGGCGCAGGCGGCGGAACCCGTGAACGGTGTCAATGGCTCCGGCGCGGAGGCCTCGGAGACGGCCGCGCCCTTGACGACGAACGAGGCGCCCGCGACGACTGCCGAGGCCGAGGGCACAAAGGCCGAAGGTGAGGCAAAATCTGCCCCCGAGAAGTCGCGCCCTCGCTTCACCGTCCTGGACGCTTTGTCGGCCTCTGGCCTTCGTGCGCTGCGTTATTCGCACGAGTTGCCTTTTGTCACTTCCGTGACGGCCAACGACCTCACCAAGAGTGCGATTGAGTCGATTAAGCTGAACACGAAGCACAACGGCCTGGAAGATATGATCCAAATGAGCCATGACGACGCCATCGCCCACATGTACCGGCGCATCGCGGACGATCTGACGAACCGGGACCGGTTTGGGAACCCCAGCAAGGAGAACAAGTACGACGCCATTGACCTGGACCCGTACGGGACCGCTGCGCCCTTCCTGGACGCCGCCGTTCAGGCCGTGAGGGACGATGGCGGTCTGCTCGCCGTCACCTGCACGGACGGCAGCCACTGGGCCGGCCACTGCTACGCCGAGAAGTGTTTCTCGCTGTACGGCGGTGCGCCCATCAAGGGCCTGCACTCGCACGAGGTCGGCATCCGGCTCATCCTCCACGCACTGACGAGCGCGGCGGCAAAGTACGGCCTTACCATTGAGCCGCAGCTGTCGCTCTCGATCGACTTTTACTGCCGAGTGTTCGTCAAGGTGCGCAAATCGAGGGACGCGGTCAACTACCAGGGCGGCAAGACGATGCTCATGTACAACTGCCCGGGATGCTCGGCGTGGGAGACGCAGCCGATGGTCCGGACACGGCCCGCGCCCAAGAAGAAGGGGGGCTACTTTTACAAGCACGGGCTGTCGCAGGGCCCGCCTACCGACTCGCACTGCAAGCACTGCGGCTCGAGCATGCACATCGCGGGCCCCATGTACAGCGGGTCGCTGCACAACCCCGACTTCATCCAGAGCATCCTCGACCTGCTGCCGACCGTCGACAAGAACGTGTACCAGACGACGTCGAGGATAGAGGGCATGCTCCAGACGGCCATGGAAGAGTACCTCCCCGGGCCAGAGCCCGCGGAGGACCTCGACGCCAAGGACAAAGAGCTGGCGAGGGTGGACCACTACCCCTTCTTCGTCATGCCGTCGCGGCTGGCGGGTACTCTCAGCACGCAACAGCCGCCGGACGACATGTTCCGTGGCGCGCTCAAGCATCTCGGCTACCGCGTCACCCGCAGCCACTGCCGGCCCGGGAGCGTCAAGACGGACGCGCCGTGGGAGGCCATCTGGTTCGTCATGAGGGAGTGGGTCCGCCAGAAGGCACCCGTCCGCACGGATCGCATCAACTCGCAGATGCCGGCATACAGACTGCTCGGCCTCGACAAGGCGGAGAGCAACGGCGAGGCGGAGGGACCCGCAGGGAGCAACTCAGAGGCTCAAGAGGAGGCAGAGCTCAAGGAAAAGGACGAGCAGGCGGCAGCCCCACAGAACACGCAGGTGCCGGCCGACGTCGAGATGAAGGAGGGTTCTGCGGAGGATGCCGAGACGACGACGACGACGACGACGCACAAGAGCGAGGAGGAGCTGCGCAAGACGCTCGTGTTCGACGACAATCTCGCGAAGCTCGGCAAGCGCAAGGAGCAGAGGAAGCTGGTCCGATACCAGATGAATCCGCGGGAGAACTGGGGCCCGATGACGCGGGCGAAGGGAGCGTAAGGGGGGGGGTTTGGTCTGGGACGTCTGGGACGAGGAGAATCCATGCGAGGAGAGAGGCAGTGAGAGGAAAAGAAAACAACATGTCGGGATTAGTCGAGACGAGGCGTCACAGAATACCAGAGATGAAGACGCGCATTGCAAGACACCTGTTGTTCCTGTCGACATGTCTTTCTTCGTCTCTGCTCCTGTTGCTCGCCTACCCGTGAAGCGCGCACTATAGCCCACGATCGCGGGCGAATTGATCCTAAAGCAATCACAGCGCGACGGTGGGATGGCCGAGTGGTCCAAGGCGACAGATTTAAGCTTACGTAAGCTCTGTTACTCGTGAGAGTGCGCGGGTTCGAACCCCGCTCCCATCATTTTAAGATTTTTGCGTGGATGATGTTGTCGGTGCTAGCCAGATTGATGGTACGTGTTTTATGGTTTTGGGGGGATGTGTGTATTACGTGCGTTAACACGGTCATTTTTTCTTCTTTTCTTTCTTCCTGTGTACCCTCTAAGGGGCTGGCTCCCTCACCCTTCTTCCTTGTTGTTCTTTCTGCCGTCCAGGTTACCTGGCGTTTTTGTTTGGTGGTCAGGAAGGAACCGTTCGGTGGCTGTCGGGGGGTAGGTGCACTATCATGCGCGGTGCGGGACACCCCGGCGGCGACTGGCAGTTAGTTGAGTTGGTCCCCGGAGCCAACACACTGACCAGGACGCCCCAGTGCAGCTATCTGCCCCGCAGCCGTCAAATAACGCAATCGCTGGCTGGATGACACCTGCCTCACTATGTTTTGTATGAACAACACCCGGTCCGTCTGCCGGCGGCACGTCTGCTTACATACATGCATAGTAGGTACAATCTTCCGGTCTGATTCCTGAGCAGGACAGACAAGACAGCCAGTGACTGACTGACTGACTGACTGACCGACCGGACCGGAATACATCTGACGGCCGCCCGCCCCAAGACCTGCCCAAAGGGGACTCGCCTCGTCTCTCTCTTCCGGGGGTATTCCGTCTCCAAAGTGGCTGCCCAGCTGAGCTGTACCTACTCTCGACCTCGCCTTCGTTCCCTAAACGTCAGCGTGATTGATAAGCCGCTCGCTGACGTACGTCGAATCCTTCCTCGACACCGCCCTGGCACTGAAGTTGACACAAGAGATCCACGAGATACGATAACAGGATTGCGTGTCTGCATCAGCCCGGGATATTCCATTCGAGCCCCCAGCTGGTCGTATAACGAACATGACCACCATGGACGTCGCCAAGCCCCACGACCACGGCCTCGTACCTCGCCGTGCCCACGACGCAGCTTTTGTCGACGGCAAGCTGACCTTCACCTCCCAGCGCGGCACCGAGTCCGTCCGCCAGGAAGAAGTCGTCTTCGCCATCCCTGCCCACAAAGACTTCGCCTCGAGCCCCATCATCTGCGCTCTCAAGGAGGACCCCGGGGCCAAGGCTTTCCCCTATCAGCTCGACATCCTTGTCATCGACGGCCAAGTACCTGGCGAGCTTACCGACGGCCTTTTGCTCTCACGCTTCCCGGAGCATCTCAGCCCCAAGCCCGGCAGCCATGAGGTGCACTTTGTTGTGTCCACCAAGTCCGGCCTGGGCCACGCGCCAAAGTTTTGGGAGACTGTTGTCTGGCCCTTGGTCCTTCTCGCTGGCCAAAAGGCGCCCGGGGGCCAGCCGTCGACTTTTGCTCCGGGACCACCTACCCAGGATGCCCATGACGACAAGTCCAGGTACACTGTCTTAGTAACCGAAGACGCAGACAGCGTCCGCCGCTTTGCAAAAGAGAGGTGGGCCGCAAGACAGCAAATTTCGTCGCACGGTGCCTCCCCCACCAAGACCGAGACCATTGTCCTCCTGAGTGGCGACGGAGGCGTAGTTGACCTCCTCAACGGATGCGAGGAGACGGACTCCGTAACCACTCTGCCGACCCTCGCCCTCCTGCCGTTCGGCACCGGAAACGCCGCCTTCCACTCCCTCCACAAGCCTCTATACGCCGAGACTGGTCCATCGCCCCTGGTCCTCGGCCTCCGCACCCTCTTCTTCGGCGTGCCGGCCCCGCTTCCCACCTTCCGTGCCTCTTTCTCACCGGGTTCCAAGCTGGTCTCCTACACGGCGGACCCGGGCGCCCACAGCGCCGAGCACGTGTCTCGCCACGACACGAGCATCGACCACCTCCTTGGCGCCGTCGTCGCCAGCTACGGCTTCCATGCGCAGCTCGTCTGGGAGAGCGACACGCCCGAGTACCGCAAGCACGGCGACAAGCGGTTCGGCATGGTTGCCCAGGAGCTGCTCAAGGAGAGTCATGCGTACGCCGCCAAGGTGGATTTGCGCGGCCCGGACGGCGTCACGCGGCCCGTCGCACGGGAAAAGTTCGCCTACGCCCTCGCGGCGCTCGTGTCGAACCTGGAGAAGACGTTCACCATCTCTCCCGGCAGCGGGCCGCTGCAGGGCCGGCTGAAGCTCGTGCACTTCGGCGCCGTCGGCGGCGAGAAGACGATGGAGATCATGATGGCGGCCTACAACCAGGGCTCGCACGTGGGCATGCGTTGGGCCGACGAGGAGGGGAGGGAAGATTACCTCGGGTACGAGGACGCCGAAGAGCTGCGGGTGACGACCGGCGAGACCGACCCTCGATGGAGGAAGGTCTGCGTCGACGGGACGATTGTGGAGATTCCCGAGGACGGGTGGATGACCGTTTCCAAACTGAAGACGCCGCTGTTCAACATCCTTGCCGAGCGGTCGATCTTGTAGACGCGGGGGGTTGTTTTTTGTTGTTGTTGCAAAACCGCCGACATCGGCAAGGCGGGCGGTAACGAATGGACGGGGAGGATGGCCAGGCGACACATCTCGACGGTGAAGATGTACCGCATTCTCATAGATTATGAATAATGACAAATTGAATGAATATTTGAACCATTAACTAGCTCGACCAGCGTTCTTATCAGGGATAGGAAGCCCACTGCGTCTCGCTGTTCCCAGAAACAAGGTCATATTGGATAGAGGTATTATTATATACGCTATGCGTATATTTTCATGATGAGGTTTCCTACTCGACTGACTGAGACCGTCAAGGTGCCAGGGCGGAACAGATGTGTGCTTTCTTCACTAAGAAACTCAATGATGCGGTATTGTGCCTGTATGTAGGAGGTGGCAATACTGCAGCAGAGTCTGTGTTGAGATCAGCCAACGAGACGAAAGCCAAAGTGACATGGCCAATCAACATTCGGCGCAGTCACGAGACGTACCAGAATGGCGTTGAATGATGGCGACTGACTGATTATTGTAAATTTGATGCGGTCTTGTTCACAATGGTCCTCGGCATCTCTCCTTTTGGGCTAGAAGCCGACCATACACACGCACACACACACACACACACACACACACAGCTCGTATATAGACCTTGCGAATCAACCTTGATATCACTCCCTCAGACTGGGGTTCTCATCGGTGTATAATCAGTGGGAAAACTTCGTTATATTTGCACTTCTTGGCCAACATTCATCCGTCTCGACGCCCCGAGGCAATTGAAATGTATGACATTTTACTCGTGATACTCCTCCTGCCTCCATGCCGGCCGTGTATATTTACCCGGGTTGTGTATTTTACGGTCTGAGTGGCAGCCAAGGTTGTAACGTTGTTGGCGGTTGGCCTGTTTCGCTCGCCAGCCAACCGCACATTGCCCTGGATCGCGACTCCAGCACAAGTCGAGGACCGATCCCGCCCCCTTCCTTCTCCCACTCAAAAAGGAGTGGCCAGCTCCTTGACTCCCAGGCATTCGAGGCCGCCATACTTGTTAAAGGTCGACTCCCACCACGCAGAGGCGACCATGCCGGGGTCGCACATGCCGGGCACGGTCATCTTCCAAGTGAGAATGCTCTTGTCCATCGGGTGCGGCTCGCACCAATGGTTCGCGACGATCACGCAGGCCGGGAAGCGGCGCAGGTTGTCCCACACTTCTCTACACGTGGCCATGACGTCCGGGACCGCGAGGCCGGGCTTGCTCATGACCGCGTATCTGGTGACCAGATTCAGGAACGGTAAGGTCTCGTACTGGCAGATGGCGTCGTCGCCGATGCTGAAGGGCACGGATTTGATCTGACGACTCGACAACTCGACCGGGGCGCTGACATTGGCGGAGGAGATGGACACCAGGTTCTTGGGGGAGGGGGCGGCGTTGACGACGGAGGCGAGGCCGAGGGCGACGCTGAAGACGCCGGTGGTGAGCTTCATTTCGACGAGCTTCTTGCTTTTTTTTCTTATGCGAGTTTTCGGTGGTTGTGTGATGATGAGCTGGGTTGGACTTATGTGTTCGTTCGTGGGGGATCCGCGAATGGGCTTGGAACACCAGGGTTTGAACTGATGAATGTTTGCCTGGTTGTGTGGAGGAGCGGAAGAGAAATGGACTGGCAACGGCGAAAGGCCATCTACATATACCGCAGTCCTCAAGCTTTCTCCGCAAATAGCGTTCAGGTCATAAAAGGTGCCTACACACGTTCTCCGGCTGATTTTGCCGTCATCCAGGTACCAAGTGTGTGCCAGGCTGTTCCCTAAGAGGCTGGAACAGAGAAAAGGTCAGAGCAGGTGAGTCGCTAGTGGACAAACTCGACAGTCCAGTTCGAGATAACCATGGTAGAGCGTCAGCATGTCTAGTAAATGGAACCCAGAGCAAGCTCGGGAAATACCCTCACAGGCAGCAACGGCAGACTTGTTTTTTTCCCCACAAGGTCGCGAGTTTCTGTGGCGTTGTCGAACCTTCACCGTCCAGCCTTTCACTTTGACGTCCCTAAAAAGTGTCTGGTAAATGGGGTTTGCCCTAAGGACATTGAGGTGTTAGTCACTCAGAGCAGACTCGATCCAAAGGGGCATTCAACGCAATCGTCTTCCCAGGGCTCTGGCTATCGAATAACTAACTTGTCGGCTTATACCTCGGTATATATCAGGAAGGCGCGAAAGGCAAATTCATGGACAAGAAAGGAGATTCGCCCGCTCCCTGTGGTATAAGTAATACCAGCGACTCGAGACATCAAGCCGTGGGCTGAACCATTTACAGTAAAGTGAGGGTGTATGTAACACCCACATATGTTCTCATGCAACAGAATTTCCGCTTTTCAACTATTTCTCGCGATGGAAGATGCCTGGATACGTCTACAGAGTGTGCACGGTTGTCAAAATATCATGGGTATTACCGGTGCCTTGGATCTGGTGCTGAAACCGAAGTTTTGTAAGCCAATCCCGTCATAAACCTGCACTGGTGAACACATACACCTCTGCCTGTAAAGCTTTGAAGTGCCAGCCGGACTACTTCTTGGACCACGATACTGAACATATATCCGGATCTCCTTCGCCAACAGCATCACGGCGGCGAGGTGGACGTGTGTCAAGCTAACAATTTGACCAAGCATGCGTAAGCGTGAGGCATGCCAAACTTGACGGGTGTGAACGCTCCTCCTCAGAGTAAAAATTGCGAGCACGTTATAGACGGCTGTCCAGACAAAACCGAAGACTATTCGGTGGCAGCTGGCGCGGCTCACAGCGGGCAGAGATGGGATGCCTTAAAGACATGCGAGGAGAACTTCGCCCGCGGTTTGGCTAGTAACACTACTAGCTGAAGACCAAATCTAACGATCCTGTATCGTGAACTATCACAAACGACCATACCCACTGGAGAACTCGGGATCCCGTCCGCTCTCCCATAGATAAGCCAGTGAGGGCAGTCTTATATATAGGAGACTGTGTTCTACTAACAAATCTGTATAGGAAACGGAACGGCCTTATAAGTTATCTTATAGTGCTATAGCGTTAGCTTACTAAACCGACCTCTGTTTCTAATACCCTATTATGGTGCCCTTATGTGCTGAGAACGCCTGGGGTCTGACTGTAGTAGATCACACCTACGCATATATAAAAAAGACTCTATAGGATCAAAATCAGGAGTGGTCTATCCCACCCTGCTTCTTATGCTGTGCTCTAGGTCAGGATAGGCTAATCGTCCGTAGCCATAGTAATTTTGAAGTCGTTGAAGAGACTTTGTAGAGTAAATGGAAAATGTGGAGGGGTAAGTTGAGGTAATGGCCGGAGGAGTTGCCAGACGCACGCCACTGCACCATGCGGGCGCTTCAATGCAGTTGTGATGTGACCTTAGTGGATTAAGCCCCAGGTTCTAGTGAGTCACATAACTCCATTGCACCTTCTGCTTTGGGCAACTACACCAAGACCAACAACAGTTGCCGCTGGCCTGAATCGTGATCATCACCATCTATGGTAACTGGCTGGAATACCCACAAGCTCCCGCGCAAACCCCTCACCACCCTAGCCTTTGCACCAACTGCATATGTAGACACCAACAGCTTTACTGCCAGTCCAGGATCACTCTTTCGCTCACTTGGAACCCTGCGCCTCTCACGGGCATAACGGACTGGGGCCTGGGTTCTCCACCGCGATTCTCTGTGACCTTCAAATAGGCAGATAATTAGAGGGCAATCTGTGACGGGGGAAGTTCGCAGCCAGTTTCAACATCCCAAAGTCCATCCTGTATGCAGGATCGCTCCCCATCGCAAATCGGATCAGTATGTCTACACAACCAGCCAAGCCACCACAGGCGCCTCCCGCCTTCAGCGCAACGCCACTTTCAATACTCCAAGATACCAGGCGTCTTCTTGACCACTTGCGCTCAGTGCGGGACCACATTATACAGACAGTCCAGACAGATGGCGCGACATTTTCCAATGTCATTCTGCCGCTGGTGCACGCAGAGAATACCGTTGCCGGAGAATTCCATGTCATCGACTTCTACCGATCTGTGTCCCCAGATCCGCAGCTGCGGGAAGCTTCACGGGAAGCACAAAGTCTCTTCAACGACTTCAAAATTACTATGGATACGGACGATGCCATGTTCAAGCTAGTTGATGCCGTGCTCCAGAAGAATGAAGGCATCGGTGAGGAAGCGCTTCGATTGCTGAGGAAGAAGCACAAAGACCATGTTCGAAATGGGCTCAGCCTGCCACAGGGGCCACTAAGGGAACGTTTCATGGTTATTCAAAGCCAGCTGAGTCGTTTGACGGCCGAGTTTAGAAAGAATCTGGCCGAGTCAACCGGAGAGATCTGGCTATCTGCGCAAGACGTCGATGGTGTGCCTGAGCGTCTCATTGCAACAATGGAGAAAGGCCAAGGAGAAAATGGCGGTAAAATTCTTCTTTCCCTCGCTTCTCCGAACTTCTATCCTATCCTCAGGTTTGCAAAGAATGCCGAGGCGCGCAAACGTATCTACATTGCTGGGGATAATAGGTGTAACCAGAACGTTCCTCTCTTCCGAGACATTGTTATCCTTCGGGATGAGGCAGCTCGGCTTCTTGGATATTCCAATCACGCGGCGTTCCGCCTTGATGAGAAGATGGCTAAGACCCCGGAAGCCGTGAACGCGTTCCTGAATGGCCTTCGCTCAAGTTTGGCGGATGGCGGACAGCAGGAAACCGAAGCACTTCGGCAACTTAAAAAAGCAGATGTTGAATCTCGCGGAGAGGTATTTGATGGTCGATACTTTGTCTGGGATCACTCATTCTATAACAGGCTCATGCTGGAAAAGCAGTACTCTGTCGATCAGCTGAAAATCTCAGAATACTTTCCCCTCTAGACTGTTATAAGCGAGATGTTATTAATGCTCGAGCGGATGTTTGGCCTTGCGTTTGTGGAAACAAATGGCAGTAGCAGCATCTCTGAGGATGTGTCAGTTTGGCATACCGACGTTTAGCTTCTTGAGGTCTGGAACGATAAAAGTCAAGGTGGTGACTTTCTTGGTTATCTATACCTAGACCTTTTTCCTCGGACTGGGAAGTACAAATACGCCGCAAATTTTAACGTTGTGCCGGTACGCAACCTGTATCCCTTCGTTCCGAGTCGCATCGATGCTAATTAGACTTTTAGGGGTTTACCCGAGAGGATGGCAGTCGCCAATACCCGGCAACAGCCTTGGTGTGCAATTTCTCAAGACCAACGCCCGACAATCCCAGTCTTTTGAGACATGATGAGGTGGTCACTCTTTTCCATGAGTTAGGACACGGAATTCATGATGTCGTGTCCAAAACCGCCTATGCCTGCTTTCATGGCACAAATACTGTGCTGGACTTTGGCGAGGCTCCAAGCCAGATGCTTGAGAACTGGTGTTGGGTGTCATCTCTGTTGAAGCTGTTGGCCAGGCATTATTCGTCGCTTTCGCCTGAATACCTGAAATCATGGCAAGAGGCGGGCAATGAAGGCCAGCCACCCCCTCCTTCGCAGATGCCAGACGACATGATAGAGAGCCTTACGAAAGCTAAACACGTGAACGGGGCATTGTTTCACTTGAATCAGCTTGGCATCGGTATTTTTGACATGGCAGCCCACGGACCGGAAACCCATGCCGCCATCGAGGCAATGAACATCTCAAAAACCTATAACACAATTCGGCGCGAGATCTTCCCTCCAGAAAGCCCCACAGCCCTAGGTGAGGGTGATGAATGGGGCCACGCTCAAGCTCGCTTAGGACACTTGGTCGAAGACTATGATGCGGGATACTACAGCTACCTATAGTAAGACTGCCACCCATCCGTTGATGCTTTGTATGTCGTATACTGATTTCACGATCTAGCTCCAAGGTCTACTCAGCTGACATGTTCTACACTGTCTTCAGAGCAGCACCAATGGACTCGAATGAGGGTCTTAGATATCGATACGCCGTATTAGAAAAGGGAGGCAGTCGTGACGAGATGCAAATTTTGACAGAGTTTCTTGGTCGCGAGCCTACTGTGGATGCATTTCAACACGAGCTCGGTCTTCGATAGATAGCTGCACAATATGAATCTGTTGGAACAGGGATAAAATCACGTGACGACTGGCTGGATATATATATCCAGCCAGCCAGCGCAGATGCAACGTGTCTTTTTCCCTCCTTCACTGATCAACCCAACAAGCACTTTTTTCACCTACGTCGTGACCTCATTGCCATGGATCGATTCATTCCCTTAGTGTAACCAACATATACCTTTACATTCACTCTTGGCGTAAAGGACGAATTTCATTGCAAAATCCTGATGTAACCGTCGTATTGTAAGCTGCCCCAAATGACTTGGATGTTTTTCTTGTATCATAAGCCGAGTTATGTCATTTGTGGTTGAGTTGGCATAGCTATACTGTTATCAGGTCGACCTCGCGGGTGCCTTGACGTGTTTTCTCCCCCCTTATTTTTTGCCATCACGACGTAAGGTAGCCAGTTTCTATTTTCCATTCAATAAAATTTGACGTGGCTCATTTCCAACATTCAAATCCGTTTCCGCTTCTGGCATGACGTGATTCGGTGATAAGCGGCCACGAGAATTACGTGATTCTTGGACCGTCTCACGTACACCCTGGGTAAGGAAGCTTTGTGTCACGAGTTAGAGCACACAGCAGGGCATGGAAGAAGTGAGATGCAAAAGGCTTGTTCTAACTAAGTGAATGTATGGAAACTGAGGCCATATATATAGGCCAGTGAGAATGTGAAACACCTTATGAAACAGCACCTGGCAGTGCTGTTACAGAAGGTGGAAATGCATAAACGCATGAAGCAATAATGCATGAAGCTAACGTGGCACTTTGCTCGGCTGATAAATGTTGCCTTTGGCTATCTTCGTCCAAGTCTTCCAGCGAAGCCGTCATCTTGGCCCGTTCGAGATGATCGCCTTTTGCAGTAGCTCATTCCATGCAACAATCCAGCCGTGGCTATTCTTGAAGCCAGCCTTCTTTTTTTCTTCTTTTCATGGTAACTAGCTCATACTAAGACAACCTACTCACACATCCAGCGCTATGGAAAAAGATCAGGATATTGTTGAGGAAGAGTCACACGGACTGCTAGGATATTCGAGGGAAGTCGTTCGCCAAAGGCGTCGATCCGGCCGTTCTTCAGACCTTCTCCTTATGGTGTCCGCCGCCTTGAATGTTGCATTTTCTGTCCTTGGTCTGGTGCTTTTGCTGCGCACATCCCAGAGGGAGCCAGTGACCACGTACGAGACTGGGTTTCCATCAGACCTTTGTAGGTTTCCTCATGTTTTGAAGGCATTGGGAATCTTTCAAACTTACGATATATCTCTGCAGCATCCGTGAAATCTCAAATCCAGTTGACGCAGAATGACTTTACTGGCGGAGTGAAGCTGGACGAAGATGGGAGGTTCTTTACGGATCACAAGAGCCTGCAGTATGTGGCACCCCCTTCGCCTGAAGTTGATGAAGCATGGGATGAACTTCTGAGCGGTAAGACTAATTGATAGAAAACAAAGTTTCAATGTCCTGACTTTGAGCTACAGGCCTGAACATTGACCTTGAAAGCCCCGAACTAGAGGGGAGAACGTTCCGGTGGCCAGAAACTGGACTTTACTTTACTGGACTTGAAGTCTTCCACTCTCTACATTGCCTGGTACGTTAAGCTGCTTCATCTTGAGTATCTAGTGCTTATTCTTCTTGTAGAATCGTCTTCGTCAAGCGCTGTATCCTGACTACTATGACGTCTTTGCCGACCCGCAAGACCCCTCTCGCGAGGACCATATTGGTGCGTAAAGTTGGGTCAGGTGCTTTGTGAAAACATCTACTAATAAAACACAAGGCCACTGTATCAATCATTTGAGGCAGGCCATCCAGTGCCATAGCGATCTGACGCCGATGGAATGGAAGATGGTTGGGAACAGGCTTATTCTTGACACAGCTACTCGGCATACGTGCAGAGACTTCAATAAAATTAGCGAGTGGGCAAGCAAAAGACAAACGCGGTTTGAAGATATCGAGGTCATCCGAAATGGAACTTTGTTTGTAGTAGATTAAGTTAACTAACTGCAGTAAATCTCCAACATGACGGATGATGCGTGATTCGTGCCAGCACACTGCTTAATGTTTTACTTATATCTTGAGTTTCTACACTGAGTAGATACCAAATATGTTGAGGCAATCCTGGCCACTCTGATCATCCTGTAGAAATGTTGGCACATCTTGGGGGGGGCGGGGGGGGGGCTCCTTGGAACGTCTCAGCAGCAACGAGACCGAACTCAAGATTCGTCAAAGTCACGAATACCTTCTTCGATTTCACTCAAAAGTTTCTTGGTAGCTTTTTAATTGTGAATACCAAGATAACGAACGCTATGAAAAGGAAATAGTGAATGTTGAGGGGGCGAAAGACGGGGAATAGTACGAGATTGAAGACTGAAGTCTGTTACTGACTCTCTTCTTTTTAGAAGCAGGTGAGATGCAGGGAATCAATCAAGGCGGTGATGCGGGAGTGCACGTATGTAAGCGCTGTCTGCTGTGGTCGGTGGAGTTTAGAACGGTGAAAACGGTGTGACAACGTTTCGGTGGGAACTTACCTTATGCCGTAAAGTAGGCTGCGAAGGGAGCCTTGTCTTCTGATGAAGGAAGTGCAAGATCTCCAAAATAGGAAGTCCAGGCTCTCGCCTGCGGTTTGGCTAGTAACGCTGCTAGCTGAAGACCATATCTAACGATCCTGTAGCTTGAATTATCATATACGACTATACCCACTGGAGAACTTGGGATCCCGTCCGCTCTCCTATAGATAAGCCAGTAAGGGCAGTCTTATCTATGGGAGACTGTGTTCTGCTGACAAATTGGTGTGTGAAACGGAATAGGCCTATAATTTATCTTACGGTGCCACAGCTTAGCTTGCCGAACCGACCTCTGTTTCTAATGCCCCACTTATGGTGCCCTTACGCGCCGAGAACGCCTGGGGTCTGACTGCAGTCAGGCGTGTTTATAGTGCGTGCTATAGCGCCAGGTGTTAGGCGTTAACTAGGAATTTAGATTTAAAATCTAGCGCTGGCCCTCTATAAGCTGCTGTTATGTTTCTTTCTCTTTCCTAAGCTTTTTACTATAATCTTCTCTTTTTTTTACGATATAATGGCTCCTCTAGGGTTGTTTAGGCTAAGGCGTCCTTTAGGAGGTAGCCTTAAGGACTAAAGAAAACGATATAAAGAAAACCTTAGTAAACTAGCCCTAATCTAAGATTAACCCTTAATTATAAAGAAGTTATAAGATTAAAGAGACTGTATCTAGGAACGCTAGCTTATATAAGTAATCTAG
>MU846221.1:0-37623 GCA_030867225.1 Colletotrichum caudatum
AAGTAATATATTAGTAATATCTAAGGCAGTAAAAAGTGCTTTATATTATATACTCTTTATATACCCCTTTAAAGAGGGTAACTAAGAGCTAAAGGAAGCTAGTAAGCCGACCTTATTATAAAGAGGTTACGTATTTAACTAGCTATTACTCTTCCTTATAGGAAAGGGCTGGCGGCCGGCCAGACTGTAGCCGGGCAGTAGGTATGTTAATTACTTACCTAACTTAACAAATAGAGAAGCCGGTTTGGTTAGCTATTTGTTGCTTAGTTAGACTGCCTTAATAGAAAAAAGTATATATACGTATATAGTTAATATCTAATAGTTGTTTTATGTAGCAGTTAGCTAGGTGTAGGTGGTGGTAGTAGTGGTAGTAGTTATCTATAGTGGTGATAGGCAATAGGATAGATAGGGGGAAAATTAACAGCCAGCCGGCCGGCCGGCTAGTGGGTGAAATAGTGCTGTAAATGTTAGCTATACCTAAATTAGTAGGGGGGTGAACATTAGAGGGATACCTGACAGGGGCGACAAAACTTCGGCTGGATACCATTGTATACCTACCTACCTACCTACCTAGGCAAGTACGGATACCGTACCGTACTTTGTAGGTAGTCTTGACCCATTCGGTCGCTGCTTGACGCTAAATCGCTTTGGCTACCGACGCACCAAAGCGGGATGCCGCCGACCTTTGTCCACCAAGACGAACGGCGCCAATGTCAGAAAACACTGCCGACGTCTTACTTCGACTTCCTCTCTGCTATATCACAAAACTTTTCGCTGGTCTTTCTTAGTGATGCATCCGATGTTTCTTCCTAGACTGGAGACTTTCTGGCTCTTGCGTCCCTCCTAGTTTTCTCGTCGCGATATGCACCACAACAACAACACTTTCTAGCGAACCACATCCCACGCCACAGATTCCGCTAGAACTGTGAAACATCTTGACCGCTCAGGTAGACATATATGAGGGGGGGACATCGTGGTAGGTGAACAAAGAAAGCATCCAAGACGCGCGGGATATCCGCATACATGGGCGACCACCAGCCGTACGTGACCATTCGGTCGCGACGACCCGCCGACGGGAACAGCGTTAGCAGTGCCGACTCGACTGTAGGTGTAAGAGTTTCGACATACCAGTCGCGCAGAGTACAAGTCAACTCACAAGCCGGGATTGTGCAGTACGGATCCAGCTCCGACGGTGCGCCTCGTACCGCCACCCACGACGTCAGCCGTGTCAGCTACCATGTGAAGCATCTCGGCAGCTTCGCGCAGACTCTACAAGATGTGAGTCGCGGTGGATCGCCTGTCAAACCTACTTCGGTGTCTCTCTAATACTATCACAGTCAGCCAAGAGAGCATTTCCCAATCGCGGGAGATCCTCGCAGCGGTATACAAAGGCCCAGGCCCTGCTGCTCCACTGGGGCTGCGATGGCCTTTTTGTGTTGCCCGAGCTGGAGGATTTGGAAAGGTGTCTCCGGGAGGACTATGGCTATGACACGGAAATCTTTCCCATCCCGTCCGAAAACTCACATCTGGAGCTCATGATGCAGGTAGGCAAGTTGATCAAGGACCATGAGGCCCAGGACACGCTCTTTCTAATCTACTATGGTGGACATGCCAGGATCGACGAGTCTAGGCAGAGTACCTGGTGCGCGTAAGTGTCTGTAACCCCCTCGTAGCTTGGGCTATTCGTTCTCACATGTAGTTAGAACACGGCATCCCGACTCGTCTTGGCTTCAATGGTCCGCGATTCAGACATTGTTGGAACGTTCGGCATCCGACGTTCTCATTCTGCTCGACTGTTGCGCCGGCGCTGCAAGCGCAACGTTCCCCAACGGCAACAGCATCACCGAGACCATATCTGCCTCAAGCTGGGATGCTATCGCCCCGGATCCAGGTCGCTACTCCTTCACGAACGCTCTGATCGAAGTGATGCAGGAATGGCGCCTCCGCGCCTTTTCGGCGGCGATGCTACACGCCGAAGTGCTCGCCCGCTTGAAGCACCCACGTCCCGTCACAATCAACGGCAAGCTCTTCGAGGCCAGGTCGACTCCGGTTCATTTCATGATGACGTCTAACCACAAGGCACCGAGCATCGAGTTGTCCAGAATCGTGCCCGCCGGAAAACGGCCGCCGGCGCCTCCTCAGGAGATCACGGCGATTGCAGATGAAAACAAATTGCCCGAGGGGGTAACTGGCGGGCGAGGTCTAGGTGTCCCCGTATCCAGCGAGCCGAACGAGGACATACCCCATGTCATGATCTCGCTCGCGCTAGAGGATGATCAGCAGCTGGACCTTAACGCATGGGAACAGTGGCTTTCAAACTTCCCGGCCATGGCTAAATACGTCAAGGTCCAGGGTGTTTTCAAAAGCCACTCTACGCTCCTTCTGGTGTCCATGCCCGTTATGGTATGGGACCTCCTGCCTGAGGACCATGCCACCTCTTTTGTAGCCTTCATCCGGTCGAACAACCTGGTGGCCCAGACGACATTCAAAGAAGAGGCCAAAGTCCAAGTACCAATTAGCAGAGGCTCTCGCACGGCGCCTGGCAGGACACAAGATGACTCTGCGTCAGCAAATATGTCCTTGTCCGACAACACATATACATATGCTCCGACGGATACAGGCAGACTGCTTGACCAGCATGCAGCTGATACACGATCTTTCTGTTTGAGCAGCGGGTTAGCTTCAGAAATGGACGTAGAATTTTGGCACGCAGGTCCAGGATCGTCAGGAATATCGCCGTCCTCGTCTTCGACTAGCGGTTACTTGCGGCCGCTTCCGTCCGCCAATTCTGTTGCCTCACCCAGCGCTCTCCAGCTTCAAACCGCTTCCTTCTCTCAGCCATCATTAGAGGTTGCTGTTTCGAGGACGATGATACCGAATCATCCGAGAAGTGCCCACAGTATTGTCTTCCACAGCATTCCTGAGCCGCCCATTTTCTCGCAGCACGTCGACATGTTACTCCAGCAATACTACCGGCAGGAGCCTTTGCCCAACGACGAGCAGAAGAACTTCGTCGCCTCGAACCTCGGTATCGAAACATGGCATGTCGACGTAGGTAAATCCAACACTCACGACGATAGAATTTGTCACTGACTGCCACAGGCCTGGTTCCGTCATCGGCGTGAGAGGGACATCGTCTCTCATCAATTCCAGAAGCTCAATATGGATGAGATAGCTCCAGCATCAACCCAAGGAGCTCGGATGCTCCTGCCCCATGATCTCAGCAAGATCATTGATATTCTGCCTTTTGGCAGGGCATTACTGATTGACCTCAGACCACCAGCCGACTATGAAAAATCTCACATCAGGGGCGCCATCAATCTCCGTGCTCCCTTGAGGCTCGTCCAGGATGCCTCGCTCGACATGATTGAGCGCGCCTTCTCGGACCGCGAAAGCAGACAAAAGTTCGGAGAGTGGCAGTCGACAATTTGCATGGTATTCTACGCCCGTGCCGTGGACTCTCCGTGGGAGTGTCCCCTGGCCGACGTACTCTACGAGAAGTTCAAGAGCTGGGGCTGGCTCGGCCGATGCTTCATTCTCAAGGGTCATTACAGGGAATTCAGCGTCTCCTACAGTAAGTTCATCGCCGGGTCCAAGATGACGGAAGAGGCCAGAGCACATGTGGAAGCCCTCAGTCGGGACAGCAACCAAACGTCGACGTCGTCAAGGGAGGATGACGTAGCGAGGAGATATCAATACGAGAAGCTCCTGGCCCAGATAGACGACGAGGGCAGTGTGAACCCGTCGCTGGGACCCAACTCATCAGCCAGCCAGGACCGCGCGCGTGCCATGAGTCAGCATGAACAAGACCTTGAGGCCGAGTTCCGGCGTCGCTTCCCAGACCTCTACCGCAAAGCCCTTGACGTCCAGGGCAACAGCGGCATAATGACTGCCGAGCCACCACTAGCCGCCCATGGCGCTGGTACCGAGACAGCAACAGCGGCATCAGAGGGTGCACATTCAGGGCAAACGAAAGTAACGGGATGGCACCGCTCGTCCACGGGCTATTCTGCTGGGGCTGGAGGCGACGAAGACAAGGACCAGGGTGGCGACGGAGACAGCACCACCGCAGCCTTTGGTCCCGACACGAAGGCGCCGCTCGTCGAGTATCTCGATCGAGGCCTCTCTTACATCCGGCAGGGGAGACCCGCCGACGTGACCGTCGTCGACGCCTCTGCCACTCCATCTCTTGACCATGACACAAAACCCACCACCACCAACGCGGGACTCTTGAAGCTTGCGGGCGATGATCTCCACGCCTATTTTGACTCGGCCGCGACCGTATCGACGCCTTCGGACGACTCATACGTCAAGGTCGCCAAGAGAAACGGGCAGCAGCAGGCGTACGACCACCCCCCCGCTGCCCCCGGCCTGGGCCACCACCACCGCCAGGATCAGCACGCCGGACTCGGGGGGAGAGACGGGACGAGGGACGCCGCCGGCGGCGGCGGTGGTGGCCCGTTGAAAGATGAAACACCCATAAAAGGACGGGGCGGTTTTCTCAACAGGGTTCTGCGGCGAGCATAACTTTGTCGAGAAGTGCGGACGCCGTTGTGCCTGGTCCCAGTGCCTTGTTTGGGGATGATGCGACGGTTGTGGCCCGTCACCCACGATTATTCGTCTCAAATGGTGTTTCTTCATGGGAAGCTTTTTTTTCTTCGTTTTGTCTTGTATTTTGTTCATTCCATTCCTTTCTGGACTGGGAGGTCTGGTCAGGCACCTGGCAGAGAGCAAGGGGCAACCATGATAGCCACTCGTCCCCCCTCACGTCGCCTGGCTCTTGTTCGCTTGATGTTTTGGGGCCAGGGGTTAGCATTTTATTTCACATTGACATACTTTGGTTCGATCCGTTCGGGTCGTGTATATGGTTCGATCGTCCTCGACGGGCTTGGAACGACACAATGATTCAAAACCACACTCTATGAAAGGGGTGGCAAGGAACTGGCGATGTTCGGGTCATGGGAGCGATCTACGTTGTGGCATGTATATCGGGCCACCAAAGGAATACATGTTTGACACGGTGTGGTTTCTGCTTTGGTTCTTCTCTCGCTGCCTGTTCCAATCACTCGCCTAGACGCAGTCGCATCCTAAGCCTTGTTTTGCCAGCCTATACCCCCCCCCCCCCCCCTTTTCTGTTCTATTTGCTAGGCTTGCCACCTGAGAGAGGTCGCATACTTTGTCTGGGGATGGATGTATAGGCAAAGGTAAACAACGTTCTTGCCTGCCCTTCCGCCAGAAGAACTCACAAACTGGACCCCGCCATGGGGTAAGCGCACCTCCTCCGTGAGCGTCGGGACCGGCTCGCGACGAAAAGGGGTTGAGGGTTGAGGGTTATTCCCTCCAAATTTGCCCTGTCGCCCCCCTATTTCAGATGTTTCCGTCCCTGCGAGGGAGGGCCGCTTGTCAAGCAGATCCATCAAAGCCATGAGGCAGGGAGACACCGGACACGCAACACGGGGCGTTTGGTGCCCGTTCGTCTCGAACGAAGCATGTTGAATACAAGTACCATTCTCCATGATTTGGATTTCCGCATGGCCTCGCCCCCCTCTCTCTCTCCCCCCCCATTCGCCCCTCCTTTTCCGCTTCCGTGCTTGACGGAGTCTCTTAGCCCTTGAATCCGGAAGCCCGGGTGTAGCGTCATCCATCCCCAACAAAGTTTTTTTTTTCTTTTGCTTTGCTTTGCTCTTGAGGCATACACCATTATACACAGCAGACGCATTAGACACGGACAGATTCAAGCCATGCAGACAAGGCACATCCCTCTACGACTGGACTCTGGCACACGGTACACCCACGCCGTCACTGCTTTGCCAATGGACGGGAGGATGTAGATTGCAGATCATCAAAGCGTAATTCGTAGAGACTTTACCAGGTTGCGGCAGTGGCAGCGGTCGATCATGGACAGGTGGCGAGCAACGTCAGGTCGGGTGGTTTGGTTCGGCTACGGGCCGACGGAGTGGCCTTGGACCTGGGTCTCTGACCCGAAGACGTGTGCAAACACGGCGGCACACGGCAACTCGGCCTCAACATCGTCCCAGTGTGGATAACGACCGGCCGAGTTGATCGGCTGGCGCCTGGCCTGATGTTGCCAGCATGTATTGGGGTGTTCCCGGCCATGGTGCGGGCATTTCGAGCTCCGTTTCTGCTTGTATCAACGCATGGCAAAGGACGGGCGTCCGGCACATCTCTCTCTCTCTCTCTCTCTCTCTGGCTTGCAGGCGCGTGAACGCAGAACAGGGCCGAGAGCAGACATCCGTGTGTCTCTGCTCCTCCTAGTAGGTTCCTGTAGAGGGCTGTTAGAAAGCCTCGACTAGCCAATCCGATGCGCACACCGACGAAGACAGCCCTGGGACCGAATGAATTACAAATGCCGAAAGAAGACGAAAACAAAAATGCCCCGGTTTGATGTTAAGAAACGTCCAGAGTTGACAGGCAGGTTGTACAGAGCAAGGCCTTTGAGAGCCGACGAGACGGGAAGGTTAATTAAGATTGGCTTGTCCTGTAACAAGCTTCACTTCAAGACTCGCAAGTGTCGTCCAGAACAGCAAACAGACCCGTGCCGTTTCTTTGCGGGCGCGGGCTGACGTTTCTTCTTTGGCGGCAGGTTCAGAGGGTGGCGCAGTCCGTGTCGTCCAACGGCTGCTGTCAAAGTCGAATCGACAAGATGCGACTGGCTGGCAGATGTGACATGTCCGGGCCCTCGACCCCCCTCCCCACCCCCCTGGGTGCCAAATCCAAATTCTGAATCTGATGGTGGTAGTGGGGGTGGAGTGATCCGACAGATGAGATCGTGTACTGCGTATCTGTGCATTGCCGGACAATCCTGGTTAATAGAAGGCAAAAGAAAAGAATTAGGGAGAGAGAGAGAGAGAAAAAAGAAAACGAGGACCAATCTCTGCTGACCTTTGCTGACGACGAGGAGGGAAAAGGGGACGGGAGAGGGGGGGAGGGGATGGGGGTTTGGTTCAGCGATGGACGGCAACTCGATTATCGACAGAAAGTGGCCTGACAGCGCAGTTGTGGTGGATATGCACGGCACAACATTACGACAAAAAACTCGGAGGAGGGAGGCGACGAATCAGAAGACCAGTGACCCGATCCAGGGTTGAGAAACATGGCCGCCGGTCCACTTGAGGCTTCTGCGGTAGAACTCTGCTGTGCGCGACATGCGCTTTGACTGATCCAATCTCTCCCAGAGTTTGTCGTCTTCTGGCATCCTTCCACAAGCTGTCGTCGAAGGTTATGACGCCGTCATGTTCCGCTGTCGTCGGAGCTCGCGAGCTTTGGTCTGACCTCGGGAAGGAAATGCGATTCGTTCCCCTAGGAGTCGTGACAGGTGCTGGGACCTCCCCTGGCATGCCGGGGGGGGAGGGGGATAGCTCTGGGTCCAAATGAAGGTTTCTTTGCGATTTGACAGGGCGCTCGGGCCATGTTAAGGCTGGGCTTAAGCAACAAGGGGGGGAGAGGAGGATGAAAGGATATGACGATGAATGAGTCTTTGGCAGGGGTAGAAGATGAGTGAACCTTGGGCCCCTGTTGTTGGGGCTCGCTCTTCCCATATTCCCAGTCCACGCCCCCACCCCCCTTCTTCTTCCAAAGTTCCAAGGGCTCTCCCCTGAAGCCAGATTGGCAGCCAAGCCATCATCGCCAACTGGTCGGGGTCAGACCCAGGCAAACGAGTGGAGAATAGACGTCGCCCTTCCGGCACTTGTCGGACCTACCTGCTCAGTTTCAGATGTTGGCAGGTAATGACAGAAGATTGTCACATGCGCACGGCTTCCGGAATGAGGTCTGTCTGTCTGCCGTGAAGCCCAGACTTGGCCCGCGGCCATCGCCCGCAGGACGCTTGATAAGTTGTGACAAGCAAGCAAACAAGTAAACAATGCGGATAAGTTGCGAGTGGATGAGATGCTGCCGAGCCCCATGCTCCGGACTCAGGGGCCGCAAAGCCAATATGCGTGCTTTAGTAGTCTGTAGGCTTCAGGCTTCTGTCATCCCTGTTGGTCACGCAAGTTTTGCATCCGGCGTTATGAAGGTTGCTCCCTCCGCCTGCCTGATCCTTGGACCCGACGGGGGGCAGGGTGTCAGCAGAGAGCGTCTTTGGACGTCGAAGCCCCTGGCCACTTTGCCACTACTCCACTTGAATCGTCCTAGTCCGATCCATCAGCGTTGCATCTGGTGGCCTCCTGGCGGCTGTCAAACTTGACAGATCCCCTAAGCACGTCTTGAGGGGGGGGGGGTGGTCCTGGAGCCTTCGCCTGAGTTTGTCCGTGAAATACCCGGCCTCGCAAGCCAATGATTTCATAATGAGGCCAGGTATCGCATCGGCTTGTCCTTCTAGATGCTCTGGGTGGGGTTCCTGAACACCTGCCGATGCTTCTCCTCTCCGTCTGGACACGGGTCCGGCTTGGTGCCGGGTTACAGTTTCAGCAGCCTTGTGAACAGGATCGAGCCGAGCTCGGAATCTTTGCGGAGACGGCGGGAGGAGAAACTCAAAAGAAGAAGAAACGAGAGCATAGCTCGCCGTGCTGTTTGTTACCCTGACAAAGTCGCGAATGGCAGGTAGGATACAGGTGGTGACGAGATTGACGTCGTAAACTGTCCATGACGCCGCCGATAGATGGACTTCTGTTCCTCGCGGAGTAGTTCTGGCACGGCTGCCGCCGTGCTCAACCGTGACGCTAACGCCGACCGTTGCTGTCACCCTAAAAGTTTGTGCTTGACGTGCCGAGCAGGAAGTGGCTGCATCAACTGACATTGCCGACCGACTACGAATACCTACGCGAGCGAGTGCACGCATGGCCGGTGGGTCTCAGCATTCTCCATCTGATATGTCTGGCTTTGCTCCCAGGGCCCAGGGTGAATGGCCGGTATACGTACAGGGTTGTTTCCAGCACGGCCGCCTTGTGCGGCTGTGTTACTCAATAAGGAGCAGCTTGCGCGACGCGATACACGGGGCCGTGACCAGGGTCATCGCCTCCCGAGGACCCGATCTGGGCGCTGCAGAGGACGAGCTATGTACTGTTACGGCCTTCGCTCACGGCGCACAAGGAATGACAGCGGTCGTAAAGTATCCACTGGATTCCCAGGCCTATGGTATGGTTGGACAGCATTGTTTGTCTTGATTGCATGTACGTGATCCAAAGTGGGCCAAGGCTCATTTGGAAGCTTGCAGTTCGTACGATGTACGATATATGGATGGACCTGGCGTATGGTGACTCCTGCTCGTGCCGTGCTTTGCTTTGATGCCACTGTATCCAGTGTGAAAACTCAACCAAATGGCAAGACAATTCCTGGTGCTATTCTGTAGTCTTGTTGCCACCACACAACGTAGAGTTTTGAACTTGAGAGCTCAGTAGTAGAGTAGTCTGTCAATCGAGGACACCGGCACCAGGTGAGCTGCAATGTGAAAAGCGGGTTTCATCAAACAGCAAAGCTTGCCCACGAGTATCCGGGGCCCTTGACCACGAAAGCTCCGGATCACGAATAGTGAGGGAGTATCGGGATACCGTCTCTGGCTATGGTGAGTCGACATCTTATCGTTGGGCACTTTTATGTCTTGAGGACCCATACATCAGCCACGATATGTCGAGCAGGTTCCACAACCAAGCATAAAGCAAGCTTGTCTGTGTCGGTCGTAGATGGTGTCAGAGTTTGTAACGTCCTGCGACACAATCCTCGGGGAGCGCTCGCAAAAGTAACGACTCGGTCTCGTGCGCCAGCTCCTCGGGGTAGCTGGAAATACAACCAGAGGTGCCACGAGGACGGCGATATCTGTGACATGAATGAATGATAAGCACCCGTGACTATTGAGCTGTCAGCCAAACTCAGCGAGTTATGGCCCGGTTTTACGGACTGAATACGCGGAACGCCGCATTACACACAACCCAAGGCTGTAGTCAGAGTTCGCCGGCAACTGGCATTACTTGTTCGACCCGAGGGGTGCCTGACAACGCAAACGAACATGCAAGTATAAGTTCGCCATAGTTCGAATATTCCGCTATACTGCGTACAAAGCAATGCAGGCTCAATCCTTTCGCAGAATGGGGGCAGCACGGACTCCGTGCAACGTAGGTGGACTGCTGCCATGCAATATGTCACAACACGAGTCTCGGTGACACGCCGGCATGCTTGCGGTATGCTGCTACACGCTCTCTGAGCGTACATCCTGTCCGACCATTTGAGTAACATATGCTGTAAAGAACCGTCGAGTCGGTTTTGGTAGAAGGCGGTGCGGTGCGTTGATCAGATGCCTCTTAGGAATCATATCTCCGTCAACGGGGAGCCCGAGTCGTTTCCCCTCTCGAGAACCACGGAACGTATCACCGTATGGCTTTTGCAGGAGAGTATCCGTACTATCACAAGTCAACCAACAGAGCTTAGACAACTGACTCAAGCTGGGCAGGTGGGCCGCCAAGACCATACCATCAGGCGACAAGCCCTGGGGCGTGCGGCTCATTCCAAATTATGACAGGCAATGGGGGGTTGCTGCTGCAAGATTCTCGATCCGGCTGCAGTTGACTGATGAAGTTCAGCTCGTGGGGGGGGGGGGGGGGGGTGGGGGGGGGGGGGGGGGGGGGGGGGGAGATTGGGGGAGGAGTTGAAGCGGAGGCTCGTCTCCCCACGGCAATGTACTGGATACGCCGTTGGGTCTCCGGATGACCGAATCCCCAGAACGGTAGATTTTCTCCCACTACTACTAGAGTCACAATTACCTCCGCCCCACGCTTGGGTCATGCGTGTAGCATGTCGCACAGCTTCGTACATCGTATGAGCGGCCTCGTTCTCCCGTCGATCCAGCTGACAAATGAGCTGGCATTCAGACGTCTGTCATTTGAGGCCGGTCAATATGTTTCGGTAGGAAATGACGAAGCCGGCTCCGAGTCGAATTGGAATGTGGAGTGAGAAAGACACAATTGGGTCCCGTAATATAGGTAGAGCAGCAAGGAATCCCTGTAAAGATCCCGGTTGGCGGGCTCTGCCGTCTCATCAATGGACTGTCGGTCCCTCATTGTCATCCCCTGCTCTCGACAACGGGGATCCATTTGGGACCCTCACGACGGGTAATCTTTTCTTGACTTGGTCATCTTTGCGAATATGTCCCTTGCTCATGCGGCTGAGTGGGTCACCTAGCGATCTGGCAGAATGAACAAGCCTGGCTTTTTCGTCAAGAAAACGACCTCCCATTTCTTTTTCCAGTACTGAGGCGTGGAGATGTGAGTGCCATGTGTTTGGCACACGACCAACTAAGGTGTGTCTCGATCCCTGCCTTGGCGATCCTTCTCGCGATGTTAGACCGGGCATGCCGCCCAACAGACAAATACGGACGGCTCATCAGTACGTATCTTTGGCGGTTGAGCGAGGAAATGTCGGCTCAATGGATTGCCACGCCACACGCGGGCAAAGAACACTACTTGGGCTTTAATGTCAACAGATGAAGGGAGCTTGCAGGCAGTTGATCATGTTTTTGATGAAACACGCGGCGTTGAGGCGAACAGACTCTGACCACGCGATGTTTGGGTCTGTTCGGTCAGGCTAACTGGTGAAACGTCTATTTCGGTCGCCTCGACAGAACGACGTAAACATCCTCGTGACATGCTCGGGGCACAAAGTCCAGGGGTTTTACAGACAGCTGCGCCTGACAGCAACCTGAAGCTTGGAGCGGCCGGCTGCTCTAGGGCCGGCGAGCGCCAGATTGTGAACGGCCCCGGGAGCAGTTCGGAGCCATATTTCTCGTGGCACAAGTACAGTGTATTTTTAGGGTCACATCGTTGAGTGACAGTGTTCCATATCGGCCCTTGGAAATGGCGGAGGTCAGACCTGAACGGTATAGGTACAACGAGACGGACCCCCCCCCCCCCCCCTTTTTTTTTTTTCTTTTCTTTTCGACACTTGGATGGCAAGGGTCCGCAGTGAAGATGGTAAGGCCACCACTCCCACTCCCGCAGTAGGTGCGATATTGGATTGTTGACCGGGGTACTTGCAAGCAAAACTCCAGAGCGAGTCTCGGGACGGGAGAATGTGCAGGAGTGAAGCAGGATCGAGTTCCGAACGGCAGGCGGTTGTGATCGCGCATGCTGCTACCGTCAAGCGATCCAAATTTCGTTCAGGTGCGTCGACGAGCCAAGGAGATTCGGACGTGGTCCAAAGAGACAACAGCAACTTCGCGGTGCAGTTTGCTTAATGATGGCTGTGGCCAATGGGAGGCCGCGCTGGCCGAAGCAAGCCCCCCGACAGCCAGCAACGCAGCAAAGCCTTTGGCAAGATCGTCCTGCCCGGGCCACTAGGTAGTTATGCACAGGCGGGCATGTGCCGTTGGCGCACAGGGCAGTGGGAACGTGCTGTAATGGATGGATTGTTGATTACGATGTGTGAACGAACCCTGGGATCGCCGGGTGGCTGGCGCCCAGCGTAATTAACCGAACTATTCCAAGGACGGGGGCGTGGGCAGATGACAGGAAATTCCATCATCTGGCTTGACGCCCAGGGATGAAGATACTCAGCTTCGGTGGTCAGATTGATGTTTTCTCCCGGAGTTGCTAGGAGGGAGGAGCACTGGACGTCCGACGTCGTACGTTGGAAGAGTCGGCGACGGTTTTTTTTTTCTCCCCAGCAGGGCTCGGGCGCCGATTGCCAGCCAATGTAATGTTTTGTTTTCGTCAACGCGCAGCCGGTGGCGTCCGAACTTGAACACAGTAGGTACATATGTATAGATGACGGGGCGGGCAATCCCACAAGAACAGAAGGAGAGTTGTTCTAGTCTGCTTCGGTGCTCAAGGGATGTGAATTCGTAGTGCCCATCAACAAGTCTGGCCAGAATTCGAAACGGCACTGGGCAATCAATTCGCCCTGTGCGTGAACAGGAACGAAGCCGCGATTGGAGAATGGTCGACGGTGGGAGGGTCGAAGCAGCCAGGTTGATGCAGCATCTATCTGTGTGTGCGAGTGTGGTCCAGATACGGGTGGTGAAGGGCATGGATGGCATCGGTGAGGCTAGGTCGCATGTTATCGCCTCCTGGGTTGATCACATTTCACATTGGAAGACAGACGAGTCGTTGGCGGATGTTCGCAGCAATTGTCAAGTCCGGTTCTATGGCACCGGTGAAGAGGCGTGTGTGAAGGGGTCAGCGAATGCCTTTGGCAACGGGTCAGGAGCCAATTGGAGAATGGGGTGAGGATGGAGTTTCTTCCGATAGAAGAGAAAGAGGGTATTGAAGGGCTGCGGCGGGGACGGGTACAGATACGATACACTTGATGTGAGGTGGGTGCCCAGGACAGTTCGGTACCTAGGCAGGTACAGTAAGTACCTAGGTAGTTGACAAGGTGGCTAGGTACATAGATAGGTAGGCAGGTAGGTAGGTGTGGTAAGTGGTAAGTGGTGGGGTGCAGGGCTACATGTGGCTTGGCCTGCACCTTCCTTTCGCATTCGCACACCGAGTACATCGACTTGCGCCTTCCAATTGATTGCTTTCGCCTGGCCTGCAGCAACCGGTTCATTAATCCGATCCATTATCGAGATGGAAAGTGGGACAGGCTATATCCGCCGCTTTCCCAACAGGATCAATCAAGATTAACGTCAAGATCAGAATTAGGGGCTAGGTAGGTAGGTAGGGTATGTAGTAGGTAGACAGCAGGAGGGTTCGAGAACACCACTGCCATTTCCAGCGCGTGGCATGGCGTGGCAGTCATGCCAGACTACCTACCTAACTACCTCGTACAAGACGTCCGTCTCCTGCAGGCTCAGGATGGAGATTACACTTCTATTTTCTCTCTAGGTAATCTCCCTCAGTAGCAAAATAAATGCCAACAAGCCACGGGGTGAGACTGGATGCCAAGTGACGTTCGGGGCGACGCCGTGCGACGACATGTGCGGTAAGCTTGTGGAATGGCTTCCCATGACTAGAAATAGTCACATATCCCGTCAGAAGCCAGTTGTGTCAGGCTTCTGGGGCGTCTGTCGTCTGCTTGAGGCACGCCGACGGTCCGGTTCAGCCCAGCCCAGCCCAGCCCGATGCGTCCGTCGATTGGGATCGGGAAATGGAAGACGGTATAGGATCTAGGGGGCTTTTACAAAGACGTGCTAGTGTCGACAGCCAGCCCGGTAACTAGCTATTTGTGTCCTGTCCGAGAGTCGTTGATTCCATTGTTTGCTCTAATTTCCTTTCTCCCCCTTGTTGCGACTGGGGAAAAAGGGGGGGGGGGGGGGACAAGAGGAAAGAGCAGGGAGGGAAAAGGAGGCTAGCCTTAAGGGAAACTGGCAGGTGTTAGTGAGACGGCAGGCGCAAATACTCGCACTTGTTTGGTTGGGGGCGCACTTTGCAGTTGCAGTTGCAGTTGGAGTTGCAGAGACACCTGGTGGCTCTTTCCCTCGACTCCCCTTTCGATCCAACCCGCGTATCCACTTTCCCGGGCCTTGCCTTGCTTTTGATGCAGAAGACCAAAGAAGAAGGAAAAAGCACGCTTTGCTTATTGGACCCGGCTGAGAGGGGGGTGGGGAAGACTCTTGAGGCAGGTAGATATTCTATCACGGGCAGTTAATCGTTCATACCTAACTCGGGTGCCCACCTAGGGAGGTACACAAGGTACCTAGGAAGGTGCAGGTGGATAGGTAGGGTAGTTTGACCTGCCATCTAATCATGACGCATCGTTACTTGCCTGAGCATCACCCAAGCGGCGTTAAAGCTGCCTGTGCTGGTTTGCTAGGTACGGTAGGTAGGTAGTGTGCTCGTACACTATGTGTCGCTCACCTCAGCGCCGATCCCCGCCACGTTGGAGAGACGCTGCGCTGCGCTGCTCTACCCACGCAGCCACGACACCATCATCATCATCACCACCCCTGGATCTCGGTCAAGTCGACCTCGTCCACAGATACAGCATATGTACAGGCTGCCACCAGTTCCATGCTGACGGCAACGCACGCCAACAAACCCTGGACCTCAATGCCCTGCACAGTGTATCCCCGAGATCGATCCCCGGCAGCGGCAACGAGATCTGGGCAAGCAAGCAACCAACCAACCAACCCGCCAGCCTTCCTCGCCGCCACCCAACCATCCATCACCAGACCCACGCATGCAGTGACCAAACCCTAGCCAATCAAACCCGCCCATATCCACACAACTGCCTGCCTGCCTACAGCCAACGGCCATGGCGATGACAAGGTATATTGCATTGTTTATCGACATACTGTACCATCGCATGCACCTCGCCGCCAACAAGCTGTCCGTCCCAGGTGCATGCACCTCATGGGCCAGCGTCTTGCTAGGTAGGTTGCTCTTGGACCGTCCAGCAACGAGCTCAGGGCTCAGACAAGCTAATTGACTACCTGTCGGGTCCATCCAGCCAGATCCCGCGAGAAACGTGCTCGTGTTGCTCAGAGCTTTGCGCATCCCGACATGCTTACCTGCACTTTTACTATCCTCGGTCACAGCCATCCATGTAGGTAGGTTGCGCCGTCACGTCAGCTTCACTCTTCTGCGGAGCCGAGGAGCTACGAATGAGGCCTGATGTTCGTGCAACCATACGATACGCCACGACATATCGACCGCCAAGACCACTACATCCGTTGGCTCGTAGCGTGCAGCCCTTGTCGTTCTTGCTAGCACTTGGGCACAGACTGATGACCTGTAGCATGGGCCGCTCTGCGCTGGAAGAGGCTGTTGACTCGCCGGAACCACCAGTACCTACAGTGGACACAGAGCTCGCCTGGCTGCTCTCGATGACATGTTTTGCCTGGCGCCAAAGTAGCGGGGGATCGATGGTCATGCCGCCCGTTCCTCAGCTGCAGATCAGAGCGAACAAGAACTGCAAAAGTCTAGCGACGAGTATTGACCCAAGGGGTGCGCGACTGGTTCAGAGTTCGCAGCTGTAACAGGATCCGCCTCGCACTGGACTCACTCTCCTCTCTCTTTCTCTTACCTTGGGTAGGTACCAAACAAAAACGACCAGCCGGGATACCCGTCTGGATGCCATCAACCACCTACCGCCAGGACCAGATAGCGACCACGATGCATCCATTTCCTTGGCCAATTGAGCCAGTCGGAGAGCGGCTCACTCGAGAAGTGGTTGAAACTGGCGACTCAAAACAAGGGCGCTAACGAGGTGCAGCCAGAAGCCGACCAAAGGGCGGGCAGCAGTCGTCGGCATGGCACGTCCCAGATGGCATTCGACAGCACGCAGCTGCAACGTCTCCAACCACGAATGGCCTGGTCCCCCTTCACCTCACCTCTCAGACGTCAAGCTCGCTATACCACCGTGTTCCCTGTCGCCCGCCCCCCATCAGTCAGCACCCGGGCTTCCGTCTCTCCTTGTTGTCCCCTTCTTTGTGTGTGATGTGCACCCCGTTCCGACGGAAACCCAACTCAACTCTTGAGGCGCAGCAACTTGAGGCGACACCTGACAAGAGGCTGGTCATGACAGTTCCTGAGGAGCCAATCGCAATCTGGGCTCGCATGTGACAACCTGAACGATCCCATCTCTGGTTCCGATCAACCTGAGATCAACCGTACCATGGCAGCGTTGGGCAGCCAATCGCAATTGTTGTTTACCTAGATCTCTTGACGAACCCTTCCAGCCTTTGGACCTGTCATGCACACGAATCGGGCTGTTTCTGGGACCTGTCAAAGGGAGTGGAAGCAGATGATTAATCGTGGCACCCCGGCCAGCACCGCCGCAAGGATCTCGCCACGGCCGCCAGGGCAAAACATTGATGCTACTCGGAACATGCCACTTCCTTCCAGCCACAGACAGGCCCAATCAATTGCGGTGCGCGACTTGGGACGGGGGGGCCACCGGGTAGATCTGCGTTCTTGACAGGTCTCCCTACCTCCGAGTCCCTCGAGCGGCCGGCTTCGGCTCCGGAGGCGCTGCGCTGCCTGTCTGTGTTCCCTGGTCCCTTCCTGCTGGAGAGTTGAGACTTGACCTACCAGGCGCGCGCCAGCTACCCTGAATAGCTTGCTTCCGCCCTCTGCCAAAAAAAAGCACGTCTACCAGAAACCGAAACGGTGGTCGCGAGTCTTGGGCCGGATGCATCTTAGTGCACTTTTACCACCCGACTCGGCGGGTTAGTATTACGGCAGCGAGTGATGCTCAAAACAGAACAGCTGTTGTTGAACGATGGGTGTGTTGGCTTGGGAGCCGACGAAAAAGAGACTTCCGGAGCCGCATAACAAACGGACACTTGTTGGATGCTTTGCGGTCGGGTCGGGGGAAGGACGAGGGACAGAGAGAGGTTACATATGTCAAAGTTTGATCAGCACCAATCGCAGGGCAGCAACTTTGTCGGGCTGGGTGCTTCGTTTGAAGCATGGCCTGCAAACACTTCCCGAAGAGGCAACTGTGTGTTGGAAGGATCCAATACCTAGTCAGGCGTGGCCTCGCCCGTCATGGATAGGGAGCGGCATCGCACGCAACGCACACATGCTCCAAAACCCCCGGACGGACGGAAAACATCCAATGATGACTGAAGTTTCACTCTGCACCGGTCGTCCCTGGGTCCAGGTGCCATGATTTTGCTTACTACTAAGCAGTATATTGACAAGCGCAGTCTCGTCTCCTTCGCCGCTGAAGGAGGAGGAGGAGGAGGAGGTGGTGGTGGAAAGCATCGGAGCCGTCCGGGAAGCTCAGCGACTGGTTGAACCCAAGAGCACCCAGACACAACCACAAGGATGGTTTGGGACATGTCACAGACGTCAGCTGTGACGCGCCGACAGACGGGTGGCAGAGGGTCCAAGAGAGCGGGCGAGGTGGGCAACGACAACAACAACAACAACAACAACACATAACAACAACAACAATAAAGGGGTGCCATTGATGCCAATGGCAAGAGCAACGGCGGAATGGGTACGATACGGCAAATTGAAGCCACTGAAAGCAAGATTTAGGACGGGCGTTTGAGTCGAGTCCCCCGGCCTCTTTCTGCATTGCCAGGCCAGGCCAGACTGGTGCGGCCATGTCAGATACCTACCTATGTAGCTACTCTATGGAGCCTGTGACGCTCGCGGACCGTATTCAGGGCTGCCACACCGGGACTCGAATAGCGTTACGATCGGGCTGAAGGGGGGGGTGGGCGTGTGTCGGTGGCGGATGGGATAGCCGCTCCATTAGCGCACAGCAACGACAAGACAATCTCACTGCTTACTTTGCCTTCTAACCAGGTGACTTTGGGTGGATTCTCCACCTTGATGTTATGGGGTGGCTGCTGTATTCATTCGTACGCAGTACAATATCACAACGATTTGAGGGGGAGGGGGTGGGAATGAATCAAGGCAAGACGGACAGGGGATCGGTCGTCACGTCAAGGCTCCCCTAGCTGGTTTCCCATCCTCTTTTCCTTCGAAAGGGGCGATTGCACGTACTGTATCATTGCCAGGCATTAGATAAATGTGCGAGAGCGAGCACATACGTTGTTGGCATACGGGCTTGTAAACGAAACATTGACAACCGCCGCTGGCCACGCGCGCACACACAAGAGAAGGCAACCGTGATTTGCCGAGCCGACGGCGGTTTCCCCCCCCATCACCACTACTACCACCACCAATGTGTGAGAGCACGCACGAGCGAGGGATTCCGCCCAACAAGATGCTGTTGCTAAATCGAGAGATGGAGAGGCTCTAGGAGCCCGAGAGCTGTGAGGCTTTCTCCTGATGATCAGCCTCCCGAAGCCGACTGGTTTTTTTTTTGGGGGGGGGGGGGGGGGAGCTTTTTTGTTTTGTTTTTGCTCACGGACGATCCAGCTCGCTCGGTATGGAATTCAGGTCAATTCAGGGCTCTCCCGCTGTCTTCTATTTTCGATTCATGAGCTTAGACGGGAGGATCCAAAGAGGAAAGGGAAAGAAACAAAAGAAGAAGAAGAAAGACGACATGGACTCTCCCGCTGTCCTTCTATTTTCAATCCCTGGGCTCAGACGGCAGCTGCTCGACGGGAGGAGTCGGGAAAATGCCATGTCAAATGTCGTGGGCAGATTTTTTTTTTTTTTTTTGGCATTCATATTTGGATTTGTTGCGGCAATGATGCGGACGTTGCTCGACAGGGGCACTGGTTGAGCCGCTCGCTCTCCATGTTGTCGATATTGTCACATCTCCGTCTTGCCGTAGGCAGTCCTGTCGGAGAATGACGGCCAGTCCGGCCGGTCAGGCATTGTATAATACTACGTACTGTGCCGTACGGTACTGGACGGAGTAAGGGGCCAGGCCGCCCGCCAGGGCTGGTTGCTTCAGTGGAGCCTGTTTTGTTCTATTACTATTCTGTTTTTCATGTTTCCAACGGTATCTCGTTATGCATTTTTGTGCATATCTGCTAGCTATGCTTTGAAGAGACCGTCATAGATAGGTAGGAGCTTGGCGCGGCCAGAGCGTTACAGACACAATGAAAGAAAGGGGCTTGCTCGAGGTGACGTTAGCTACCTACACCGAGTTCCATATGTGATGGTACCTACGCATTCGTACCGCGTACTAGGTAAGTATGTAGGTATGTAATGTCGAATGCTGCTGCGTATGTCGAATGAATACGGATACCGCGCGCGTGCTGTTTTGCTTGGTAGTCGGCCGTTGGGGTATAACGAATGCAGCGCCATTGAACATGTCCTTATCCGCCTCAGCACTCTGCCGTCCACACCCCCCCATGCTATCCTATCCTATGCTATCCCGCCCCCCTTCGGGCAATTTCATATACATCACAACCGTCCTGATCCCGGGTGTGAGCCACAAGCAGCCCGGGGGTGCAGGAGACCCCTGCCCACAGACGCTACGGCTTCTCTAGTGGCTCTTGTTGTGTCACTGTTCACGCAGGCTAGTGCTTCTCCCATCTTTCCACTCTTCTTCTTGTATGCATATCCCGGTCACTTTCGTTATTTATTGTTATATTTTATTCTTCATCTCGATATTTTTTTCAATTCTTTTTTATTTTATTTTAAGTTTTTTTCTGGTTCAGACCCCCATCCATGCTTGCTGGCGGCCCCTCCCACCCCCATTACCTCAGTCGGGAGCCACGTCGACCAAGCTAGCATAAACAGTCCGTTGCCCGCCAGAGGAAACGCCACCCAAGCAATCCCACGACCAGGACCAGGCCCCTACACGGATCCATACCATACCGTGGGCCACACACACACGTCCACTCCACACCTCACCTCACCACACCACTCCACACCACACCACACCACACTATGGGTACGGGACGGCGTGGTCCTGCGACCCTGGTCGAGAGATGGGCAAATCCCATGGTCCTCTTGTTCCTCATCGACGGCCTGCTTGTACCCTGATCGTCCTCGCTCGCCATGCCACCCATGCCCCTGCCCATGCCCATGCCCATGCCTCGCAGCTCTGGGCTAGTTCAGGTCTAGTGTGTTCCGTCAAAACCGTCCATCCCTCCCCCACATCAGCAAAGGCCTCGCTCGTTCCCAGATAGGTACTTACATACTTACCTGACTGGGTATTTACTTAGCAAGGCATTAAGCATCCGTGGGCTGTGCGCTTCTGCTGCTGCTACTGCTGCTTCTTCTTGCTCTCAGCTCAGCTCACCTCACCTCACCTCACCTCCCCCAAATCCATCCACCACGGTCCGATTCACCAACAACACTACTAGGTATACTAGGTAGTTTAGTTGGGCACTCTTCCGTCTGAGCCTGGTTCGTGTCAGTTTCAGTGCCCTCAAATCACCGTCTTAATTTGTCCCGTCTGGCTTGTCGCCGGGTCCTCCTCCTCCTCCTCCTCCTCTTCCTACTACTACTCCTTTACTACTGCCACTCCTCCTCCTCCTCCTCCTCCTCCTCCTCCTCCTCCTCCTCCTCATCCACTCCTCCACTCCTCGACACTTCTCCCCCATTTCCTATTTTGGCACCACATCATCTGTGCGCCTCTACCCGTTAATCTGCCTGCCTACCTCTACCTACCTACCTACCTACCTACTTACCTACCTTACCTGCCTGCACAAATACAATACCACCACCACTCCCAACCAGCCTCACAAGATATACAAAAGGACTGCCATCCCACCTTGCATCTATCTGTCTATCTCGACCACCACCGACCATCATCCCATTCGAGCTGTTTGTTGATTCACGGCTGGGACCACTTGACTACATCAGCATCCTTTTTTCATTTCTTCACCCCTCTCTGTCGTTGACGAGCAGCATCACCGTCATACCAATTCCACTCCGAAGCCATCTGCCCGAATCCGCTTCTTCAAGCAGACAAGAGAGGATTGCCATTTTTTTATTTTATTTTGCAAAAACCACATCATTCAAGGCTGGACCGCATTTAGGTACGCCCTCCTGCCTGCCCCGCTTGCTACTCGAGAATCCGGCCTGACCAGGAAATAGTCCTCACACCGCCGTGCGGCTTCATCCTTCGAGCCCGCCCATTCTTTTGAATCGTCACCATCATCATCATTACCGCCAAACAGGATCGAGTACCAAAAGTATCTCGTTCACATCGGCCGTGTCTAAGAGACCTTGATTCCTCAAAGAGACCTACGCAAAATGTCTATGCTCGCCATGGCTGCTCCATCCCCCCATTCAGCATTTAAGCAGTACCCCTGGGATGGCGGCAGGTCTGCCTCGGACTACTCGCGCCCCCGTACCGAGACTGAGAGAATCGCCCTGCCATCGATCCGCCAGGTACGGAGACAGACTGGCCCTCGCTGCTCTCGAGCTTTGCTGACAAAGTTGTAGGCCATCCCCGAACTTCACCTCCGCCTGCAGCCCCAGGAGGCATCAACCACCAGGACCACCTCTTCCAACACCTCGCCAACGGTCGGCTATGCCGGTGTCATGACGCCACCCGAGTATGTTCACTCGCCAACCTCGAACAAACGGAGGAGGCTGTCCATCGACGAGGACCAGGAGAGCGAGAGAGTCAGCCGCGTCCCGAGGCTGTACGAGAGCCCAGCACGACTTCCCCAACGCCAGATTTCCCCGCCACTAGCTTCCCGCTCCGTTACCGAGAGCTGGACCGGATCCGCAAGGACGAGCCCCTACATGTCTGCGTCGGGCATGTCTTCAATGAGATCCCCCGCCATGGAGCTCAACGAGCGTCCCGAGATGCGCACAACACTCCCCAGTCTTCCGCCCATGAACTTCGATAGGGAGCCCGTTCCCATGCAGCGTGTTCGGGGCCACTCCCAAGACGATTTCCAGCCCATCCGCCCTTCCATGGGCATGCCCGGAGCACCACCCATGATGGAGACCGCCCCCCCAGCTTACCGCACCAGCGGTTACGCATACGGATACCACCACCCCAGCCGGGTTCAGTCTCTGTCCCTCGGTGCCATCCACCCCTTCGACCGCACGCCTTTCTCAAGTGCCGGCTACGGCCACTACCCCGAGTTCATGCGCATCGGCGAGCTTGGCGCCATGGGCATGCACGGCGACAGCAAGCAACGTAAGCGCCGTGGCAACCTGCCCAAGGAGACGACTGACAAGCTGCGGGCGTGGTTTGTCGCTCACCTGCACCACCCGTACCCCACCGAAGACGAGAAGCAGGAGCTCATGCGTCAGACCGGTCTCCAGATGAGTAAGTCTACTTGAACCTTCCGACACCGTCAGACACTAGTGGCTCTTTGCCCGAGTGTGTGTGCGTGATTTTTACTTGGCACAAAACGCTAACCTGTCTTCCTCGCCCTCCAGACCAGATCTCCAACTGGTTCATCAATGCGCGGCGCCGGCAGCTGCCCACCATGATTAGCAACGCCCGTGCCGAGTCCGACGCCATGTCCAGCCGCAGCGGCGAGAGCAAGATCCTTCCGTCCACAGAGCGCAACGAGTACGACGACGGCAAGCGCTCCAGCGTTCCCCTCAGCGAGGGCGAGGCCTTTGACGAGGATCTCGACAGCCTGAAGCACCGGCGCTCGGCGCACATCAAAAGGGGAAGCGTCTAAAAGAGTGCAAGACACACACTCTCAGAGGGAGGGACGGCAACTAAAAACGAAAGAAAAAAAAAGGCAAAGACGCCCCACCGATTATCAGACAAAGAAAAATACACCACGAATCGTCAAACAAACAAAGCCCGAAACAAGGCCCCCTTTATCAATATACCAGTCACATACTTTTCTTTTTACTATCTCATCATTTACGACGAACCACGATCGCAAGACCAACCCAGCACATCCCAAAAACCGGCACCACGAGCAAGATCTCTTAATATCTGCATGGGCTATATTTGTACAAAAATTCCATCACGGGGGATGGATGAACGGGGTCATCCTCGGAGCCCGTCTTTTCTTTCTGTCGACTTGTATTTATTGGGGGATAATGTATCTTACAGACAGGCCAAAAGGCTTTACGGGGATTTCTCCAGAGAGGGATCCTACACACTCACACATACACACACACACACCCACATACACGAGTGGGACAGACACGTGGAAGGGCAATGGGAACGGGTTTAGGGGGGGCCACGGGGCAGACAAACATGCATTACACTTCTGGACAAGCTTGGCTTTGTTTTCGATGGGGGAGGTGTTTATGGGCAACGGGTATCTATCATCTTCACAGCCAAACCAGAGGCTGTCTTTCAACATGACAGGATACGTAGAACGATATCATTGTATCAATTTCTTCTTATTTTAAGAATTAAGCCTTGCTCCAGTCTTACTGCTTAACACGAAAACCGATCCACAGTAACGTATGTTGTATCATCATTGACTCCGACATGGGTTGGCAAGGAAAAAGACGACTACGAAACCCTTTGCTTGGAGCAAGACTTGACTGGTGGGGAAGGGTGGAAAAGGCCTAGAATGGGAGGGGGGGTTACTATTCTGACACCTTGACTGACTCTGCGATGCCCCTACGTCTTGAAACTCTCTGTTTTGACTTTGAGAGAGAGATGGAGGGACTGTGTGTGTGTGTGTGTGTGTGTGTGTGTGGCCTCCATCAACTTCAGCAGAGTCTGCACGGCGAACCCGGCTAGGCGGGCCTTGGAAAGAAAGCAAGTCAGCCCCGTCCGAACGAAATATAACCAGGTGGTGTCTGAGGCGTCCAAGGTGTGAGTTTTGTTGTACTACCTATCTCGTTTATGTGTGTGTGTGTGTGTGTGTGTTAGGTGTGTATGTAAGTATGCTGCTCCCAGTCACCCCCTCCCCCATGCCCCCTTTCTCCTTAAACCACCCCCCCCTTGGAAACAAACAGGACTGAATAGAAAATAGAAGGGGATGAGATGGAGGGGAGGGGGGAAGGGCCAAGAGGTCGAAAAGCTCACCGGCCGTTACTAAGTGCGCGTTGGCACCGGCTTGTCATCGGAGAGAGCACAGAAGCAGGGTTGAAGAATGGGGGAAGAAGACATTGCCTAGAAAACGTTTTTTGTGTTTAATACGTCGTTTTCATCATCAATCATTACTCATCAAGATAGGCGCGCCCGCGCGTATAAACATGACACACTCACACACATGGACATACACGCACGGGGAGGTGGATGAAGGAAGGGAAAACATGAAGGGTCTGTGTGCCGCTGCTACCCTCTGCTAATGTTCCTGGATGACAGCGTCCGTCCTCTTGCATCTTTGTATGTACCCTCTCTCTCTATCCCTCTCTCGATTTCCGTGGCCTTATGCTTTCCCCTTCGGAATACCACCCACCCACACACCCAGCCCACCACAAGACGGCACCCCGAATCTGGGCTGGTAGGTAGGCCAAAGCAGCGAAAGAAAAAGGGCGTGTGAGCTTCGGCCCTGGGCGAGTGGGAAGGAGGCGGGAGGGGGAGGCGACCCGGGATCTCGGCGCCACGACAACCCAAAGGGCCCGTCCGTAAGAAAGCTTCGGGCCGTCACCATCGCTGCGGTTTTTCGCTGGTTGCCTTGCCGTATCACCTCCCTCCGTCATAGTAGCACTGGACCCGCCCATCCCGCAACTAATAAGCAGTAAGAAGGAGAGGGAGAAGGGAGGGAGGCCCTGCTGTAGTCGCCGCCGCTCCGTTATGCGTCATGTCTGTGCCTGTGACTGTGTTGTGCTGTGCTGTGCTGTGCGTTCTTGGGCGCTACGTTGCGTTACGCATGTGCGGTTGCGGTCGGTCTTGGAGCGAGTTCCTGCGCGCGTTGCTCCGTCACCACACACACGGTTTCGGTTTGTGTTCTGCAGCGGCGGGGACGCTTTGAGGGTTGCCATCTTCCCTGCTTTCCCGCTGGTCCGCTCCACACACGTTGGCTGCCATGTCGTCGTCTACGAAAGCGCGAGCAAAAAAAAAGAAAAGAAAAAAAAAGGGGAGCAAGCTCGCGATCAAATAAATAAATTGTTAAGCTGACCGAGTTTTTCCCTTCGACCCGCCCGGCCACGTCGCCTCCCCCCCCCGTTTAGCTTCTTCCTTAGACCCATACTGCTGGCGCTGGCGCTGGCGCGGAGACTATCCTCCTAGCTCGCACCGTAGCCGCTCCGCCTTTTCGGACCTGCCCACGCATCCCGCATCATGCTTGTGTCGCCTCTCCCGGTAGCTTGCACCGGTGCGAGGCGTGCGTGGACGCGGGCGGCGTCAAGCCTGGTATCCCATATGCAGGTGTCGAAGAAGGAGAGGAGGAAGAAGAAGAAGAGAGAAAAAAAGGAAAAAGAAAAGGGTGGTCAAGCATCCCCCCCCTCCCTTCCCTGAGATCTAATGCGAGGTGATTGACGGTGCAGATGTTGTACATGTGGTTTTAGTGTGTCGTGAAACACACATCTCTCTTCTACTTCTGCGTAGATGATTTGTGCATCGAGAAGGGAAAGGAATGCATCTGAGGGAAAACAAGTCACGCCCTCTGCGCCTGCGCCGCCGTCGCCAGGGGCGCATAAGTGATTCGCCATCTTTCCGAGGAGGAGGGAGGGAGGGTTTGGGATGGGATGGGATGTGTCACCTCATCGTCCTGCAGGCTCATTTGGACACTGAACTTTTATTTTATTTATTTTAGCTTTTATTCCCACTCGGGGCTCACAACACCAGCCAGCACACTACACACTACATGCGCGTATGGCGTGGGGCTGGGGCATCGGTGGTCTTGCGGGATACGAGCTGGCAGGCAGAGATGGAGATGGAAAAGAGAGAGGGCCGTGAGGTCGGAGGTTCTGTCTGCCAAGCAATGTAGGTAGGTACCTCGATACAAATGCAAAAAATGTGACGCCCCCCATTCCTTGATGATAGGTCACCACACTCTCGGGTGAGACTATTGAAGCAGGAAACAGACGGGCCCAGAACGTGTCGATATACGTGTTTTGAGCTCCCTCTCCCGAGGTAACTAGACACGCCCCCCCTCGAGTGATTGTCGGCGCCGGCGCCACCGGCGCTTCTTCCGCAAAGGCTTGGTCTGCTACTGTTCGGGTCGGGTTGCGGCGGGACTGCCTCTTCTTTTCTCCTCCCTCACCTTTGTAGAAAGGCCTCGGTATCTGCAGTGCAGTCGGAGGGCTAGGCGGCCACAAGTGAGGACACAGCTGGATGAATGGGTGGGCGCCGGTTTACGGGGACGTACACCGGCGGCACGCAACCCTCTTCTCCGTGGATTGCATACCACGTGCGGCCATCGCTCCTCCGATCTCGACGATGTGAGGGAGCTGCAGATCTTGACCAACTTCACAGTCTCTGCGTGTGCAAAGCCACTGTTTTATCCTGCATTAAGTATCTGCTGCTGCTGGAGGAAGATGCTTTGCCCTCGTTCTAGCTTGCAGACGCAATGCATAACCAGGACACGACGCTAGCCTTACGCTTTGAGATATCGAGATAAACAGTAGGTATCCCTTTCTGCCCTTTGCCTGCAACCTTTTGGCATTCAAGCCCTTGCTTAATTCCCGGGGCAGGCGAAACATGAACCATATTGACAGGTGATAATGGACATGGATCAGTGGTCCGTACAAGTCTGTGTCGAGACCCAAGTGATCGACTGCCGGTGTCAGGACAGGATACCCAATATCAGCCCCCTCACTGGACGTGTCAGAGGAACGAACACAAGACGGTTGGTAAGGGGGGTTAATAGAACGGGTCCAAGGGGGGAAATGGGGGGGGGGGGGTGGCATTGGCATTGTCATCCGATGAAGTGACCTTGGTCATGCTGAGACATTGACATGAAGGGGGAGTATATCGGCCTCTCTAAGGATAATGTTTGAACAGGTCCCAATTACTACATGACCATGACACCAAGCGTTTGGCGACTGTCCATACGAACCATGATCCTCGCCGGTATATGTGACGCCCTTTTCTGGTCCGCCTCGATGCTTTCAAGGAACGGTGCATGCCGAAAGTTTGAATAGCGTCGGCTCTCCCCCAGGAAGGGAGCTGTGCGCGGCGACAAGTGCTGCGACAAGTCGTAAGCATACCGGGCGAACCAAAGTAGCAAGCGAGGCTCGTCGTTGCTCGAGGATGACTGGGCCTTGCATCCCATCCAGGAGCGTTGTTATCTTTGTGTGAGATGACGGCCAGTCGCAACAGCCACTGGACGAAGAAGGGGCAGGGGAAGGGAAGGGAAGGGGAGGGGGGTGTAGATTCATAACATGTGGCCAGCTTAGGACGAGGCCCGGGGAAAGGATGTCGACCAGGAGCAGGGCTCGTGGATCCGGCTACCTCAACCCGAATCAGGAGCGGCCGGCGCTCAGAAGGGATGCCAGTCAGTTGCGCACCCTCAGGCACAAGACATGAGACTGGGAATGCAGTGTGTGTAGAGTTATCGAGTCAAGCTCCGCTTGGGCATTTCTTAGTCTCCTGCTGGGTAATCGTGGTTTGCTACTGCTGCTACAGCGTCAAATAAAGCCCAAGGTGGCAGGAAGCCGTCATTGGTGCAAGCAGCGCGGAGCCTGCCCGCGACGGATGTGCGGGTGCCGGCCATGTCATCACATCTACCGGTACGAACAGTACATAGCATCGTACTACGGATAGTGTAGTGCAAGTGAGCGTATTGGTGCAGCATGCCGATGTGGCAGAGCGGCCGGCAGGCATGGGATGGCATAGGTACTACGTAGTGTACCGCATTGTAGACAAGACCTTGCTCGGCGCTTTTTGACGGAGCTAAACCACTACTGTATGGTAAGTTCAGGATGTGCCATTGACCTTATGATGTGGAGTCACCCACGGTGTAGATGGAGATGGGAGATGTATGGAACGCCCTAGTTGGATGGTTACATGCCGTATCGCCACTTTAAAATGTGTACGGGGGTATATGATACTGACTTATTAGGGGGTGGAAACCGTGGAAAACTGGGGAGGAGGATCAAGACATGTTCAATCATCTGCGGCGGGGCTTTCGGAGATCAGCGGATCTGCCTTGCCTTGAACGTCAACGGCAACCTCCGTGCCTCTTCTAATACGAAGGCGAAAGCGAAGAAGGTACGCTCCATGGAAAGTCTCGAGGTGGAGACGGGGTGACGCGGTGGCGGCCAAAGATGTGGGAATAAGAAAGAGGATATAACTCTCAACGGAGGAGTGCCTGGAGCAAGAAGGGGGTCGATGCGAGGGAAATGCAACTCAATCGCCCAGGACTTGCAGGCCAAGTAAGGAGTAACGGAACGGAGAATCGGAGTCGAAGATTTGACTTGGTTCAGGCGTGCAGTCAATACAGACTAGCACGCAACCTTGGCGGTATAGCAGCAGCAGCAACAACAGGAAGGCGTTGAAGGGGAGCGAGTGGCACGGATTCTTCGCGACTGTTTCGCAGGGCTGCGAGCCAGTCTCGTGCTTTTTTTTTATGCTTTTTTTCTTCCTTCCCGGTCTTTGGCTTTTGCAGCCTCTTGGCCGACCAGACTTTGCTTGGTAGAATAGTAGCGTGACAGAGTCACGTCTATGTCTCAGGGCGTTCCTTGGATTGATTCGACGTGCTCCATGGTTGTGGGTTGTGTCGGAACGCCTCCTCTTGGTTTTGTTAACCGCTCCTGCGCCATCCTTGAGCAGTCCAGTCCTACAGCGGTAAGTCACAGCAAAGCCATGTTTCGAGGACGACTGCCGAGCCGAGGGGCTCTCGGAGGTCCCTGGGGCGCGGCTTCTCCATGGGCAAGATTTGTCAGCGTGGTGTATCGCAACGTCGGGGAGATTGTATACTAATTCGGTGATTCGGTTTTCCCTGTCCCGGCCCCTTGTTTGTATTCAGAAACGTAGCAAAGTAACGGATAGGTCCGGGAACGAGCTGTCTCCTGTCAGAGTCGTCGCGCAAAGGCCGAGGGGAGGAGCCCCGGGAGGGGGCGGCGTTTGGGGCGCATTGCATGTCAAGGGGCCGCCAAAGGTGCCTTGACATGCTGGGAGGGGCCTGGCATCGGAATTTGGTAGTTGGCGAGTTGCTGGGAAGAGGCCGTCAAGGATGTAACTCTATGATGTTGGGAAGTCATTTGGTGTTGGCAGACTCAACTGAGTGAGGTTCGACAGCAGCAATGCAGGGCTGTGAGTGGAGGAACATTGTTCAGCTTTGGAAATTGAAGACGGCTCGTACCCACGTGCCCTTCGGATTGGGTGCTTCAGAGGTCCCTGACGTGGATGTGAGAAAGAGAGAGAGAGAGGGAGAGAGACAGAGAGAGGGAGAGAGAGAACACAAAGGCACGTACCTACTGAGAGGTCCACCTGGAATGCGTCTTCCTAAGAAGTAAGAAATATCAGACCTATAAGATGGCTATACGTACAGAGTACATGGCATCGCCACAAAAAGTAGCAGAGCCCTGATGTACAGGGATGTACATATCTACCCGCACATATAGTAAGCGGGCCCTTCCTTCGTGGGTGGCCTGGCCTGACCAGGCTGGTTGGCTGGCATCCCATTGTCTCGGAAGGAGAAAGAGCAAGTCACGCGGGGCGGGGCGGGGGGCATCGGGGAGTCGGACGTCGTCTCCAGGCCTTGCTGCAGCAGTGGTGATTCTCGATAATCGATGGCCAGAACATGGGGCAGACAAGGTCAGAATTGCAACGTTGGGTGGCATCAGAGAAGGGGGAATGGAGCCGGCAAAGAATGAGCCAAGTGGGGAATGATCCGGTTGACGCTGTCAGAATACACAGGGCCCCGTTTTCTGCCTATCGTTGCTTTGCTTGTTCACAGATGATCGCCCTGGCCCCCGGTTGCTCATCTGGCTGCCGTCCTGATCCCGTGTATGTACGTACCTGCCGTTTGCTAGTGTTAAAAAGTCGACGATGAGCCAGGTGCCAGACGCGACCGGGGTCATTCTAGTTTAGGTAGGTACAGGCACGTACCTGAACCTGCCCCTGTCTTTGTTCCTGCCCCTGCCCCTGCCCCTGCCCTGTCTACCTACTATGTAGGTAGCCAACTCAGTAAGTAGGTGCCACGCCTGCCAGTCCGGAGTCCCATCATGAATAGACAGTACCTTCCTCAACATCAGATACATACATACAAACCTAAGGTAAGCTGGCTAACTTAAATTAAAATTAAACCCCAAGATAAACTGAAAACACAGCAGTGGTGCCGCAGGATCTTACTACTCAATCTATGCCCGATGTTCGATCACACATACTCCGTACATACCCAAACTACCTCACCTACAATCACGTTGGTTCTAGCCGAGGGGCGGAGACTCGAGTCCACAAGTGAATCAAGCAGCTTCCTCCCCACATCGCGCATCACCAGTTGTGTCTAAACTATCGGGATATTTCCCAGGGTACCCAGCCGCTCCAGGGTACCCAGTCATCCCTATCTGGCAAGGAAAGCACCCGTAGTCAGTCGCTACTTACATCGTACCTCCCAGTTGCATGCTTGTGTCTAGTAGGGATACGTGGGCGGGCGGGGGCGGGCGTCCTCAGTCACGCTCCCAGTGCTGCTAGCAGCAGCAGTCAGTCTTCTTTTTAATCTGTGGTTTTGAGCTCATACGACGCCACGCCACGCATTCATTTGCACCAGCTTCTGCACAAGTTTCTTGTCACCGGATCACCAGAGAGAGAGAAAGAGAGACCTTTAAACGATTACTAAACCAACGCAGTCCCAACACGCTCACGTTCCCCTCCTTTGGCATGCCACGCATGCCTGTACGGTTCAGAATCCCCTGAGGCGATGACTGTAGTGTAGCGCGGACAGATGTTGGGCGCCCTGTCAGTCTACCTAGCCAACTGTGCTGCGCGCCTTTGCAGTATTCTGCTTCCTTGATGCAAAATTCGACGCTAAACCATCGTCAAGAAAATCTCCGCCGCACCAGTGTCAGGTTCTGTCATGAAAACGAGCCACCCCCTCACTAAATGTTCTTGACTCGAGCCGAGGCATCTCCCACAGTCATGTCATGAAATGGCAGCCAAGCCACTACTGCTACTATCTGCGGCGCGATCTTGGTGTGCCCTCCATCGCTACCCATAGTTTGCACTGTTATTGGGATGACTTCTGTCTGCGGGCTAAAAACAAGCACGGCTGCCAAGGCCGAATGGTCTTCTAAGCCAGAGGTGCCAAGGTACGTGGCAGATTTCGAAAAGAAGAATCCTGACTTGTCCCTGCCTCCCCCTTCCCCTTCTCGAATCATGACGTCCTCTGCCATCTTTCCCAACCCACAGCTGTCAGCACCCTGGTTCCTCTCGAATAGCATCTGCCGCTCGTCAGGCTTTCCCAGTCGAGCCCTCGTCGTCTTTCGTCCTCGACTAGTACCTATGCTACATATGTGTGCAGTGGGAGAGGGGCCTGCCCTGAATCGCAACGGCCGATGATCCCCGTTGCCTGTCTGTCCAACTGTCATCCTCGATCCTTTCACTGGACGACGTTTTGGTCCGATGAGTGAGAGGCTAGGTAGCTGGATGGAGGGGTGTAAGTATGTGGAACACCAAGACACTCAGATGACAAGTCCTGAAAGAAAAAGCTACTGGCAGCAGGCCGGCGAGATTTTTATTCGCGTGAAACCATACAACTGAAGCCACCCCTGCCCCTTTCATTCAATATTTGAGAGGCACAAAATAGTATAGTTAGTCATCCCCCACCCATGGCCAGCCATGTGTTGGCTGGGCACAACTCTATGAATTAAACAAATTAAACATGGCCGGCGTTGCAAGGGCTCTCTGTATCCATACCGCCAATCTTTGATAACAAAGGAAGATCAAGCCTGGGCCACTGTAGATCTTGTTCAGCCAAGCCGCGCACCATCATAAACGAAAAAAGAAAAATAGAAAGAGGAGGGGGAAAAAAAACACCGAAGCACTCGGGTCCGTTCGGCTTGCCAAGCTTAGCGTCCTTCAACTCCCCGTCACACCATCGTCCACTGCGGTTTGTTTCCCTATCTGGTTCCCCCGAGATGCCATCCAAGCTTCCTTCCCATTCCCACAACTAAGGTTCCGCCAGGGCTGTGCGGCACCGATAGCCGCTGCAGCGTCCGCCAGTTGTTGGCCAAGTCTGCGAGTGGCGGCCGGCCAGCCAGGGTAACTTGCGTGTTCAGAATCCAGCTCTTGGAAGTGTTGCCATCTCAGCCGCCCCCGTGGTCGCATCCATGCAGTCATGGTCTTCATTGCCAACCCCTCGTGTCAAATTTGTCATCGGACTGTCCCACCCTGGCGCTCTGCCGTACCCCCCGGCTCTGTACCGTGTATGATCAACAGGCTCTGTGCCCACCTCCAACGACAACGTCTGGCGGTTGGGCGCTAGACTGGGATATCAACCGCATGTGCCAAAATGTAGCGAGTGGTCTAGTGCCTTCTTTCCCGAGCGTCTCGCTTGCAAGTCAAACTTTCAAACTCCTAGGATGGCGTGCCGCATTTGGTATCAAACCGGACTGGGAGGGACATTGTTCCAAATATGGCAAAAACGGATGGACGGTGGCGTTTGCCGAACTTCAATTCATCATCCACGCTCGCCCATATCTTGGCTCTGAAAAGGGACGTAGGTGAGACCAGTGGCAATACAGAGTACCTATCTCACACCTGCATGCTCGAATGCTAATTTCCTGCTCCATTGCTGGGGGGCCTAGGCGGCTGCAGAGGGCATAGTGGTTCCGGCCACAGCCATCTTCAGCGGCGACCGTTCTTGAAGCATTTGGACGATTAAGGTTTGAGACAGCCAAACGTGACGAATGAGGGCAGGCGCATCTTTACTGATTCTTCCACCGAAAAGGAAAAAGCAGGCGGAAACGGACCATCTGACCGCCGGGGGGCCTGATGAAGTCGCTTTCACGCGCCGACACCTGCCTGTGACAGCACAGTTGGGATGGCAGTCGGTGACCATCTCGACGTGGCCCTAGCGCGGGTGACAACTGCCGCCAGCTTTTGTCCAGCCCAGTGGTGCCAAGCTCTCTTTAGGCGCGGCACGGAGAATCATCGTTAGCGTTTCGATGACGCAAACTCAAAGGCTCGTCATCGCGTGCGAATGTAAACATTTTCTTCGCAGTCAACCTAACACGGCGTCGCGGTCGGTCTCAGCGTGACAGGGGGGGGGGGGGACAACCATCATCAGCCAAGGGCCACCGCCGGCGGTGCTTTGGTGGTGGTTGAGGGGGTGGAAACTCAGTAGCTTTGCCCAACCGACCCGGATGCCGGATGTCAAGACTTTATCTGAGAAAGTCGCCGCAATGATGTGGGCTCCAGCTTGGAGTCGGTGCGGGCCCCACATGAGCCCGACGGAAGAGCGGAAAGCCAGCGGACGCGAGCCGGAGTCGGAGGACCTGGAGATCTTCACCGGAAGGAACGCCAGCCTTTGGGCGCCGCTGGGGAAGCCTACCTACCTGTTACCTAGTGAGGTACACGTGTATTATGGCGTGCAGGAAAACGTGTTTGCTGGCCAGCACCAAGTGCCAAGGCTCGACCTCATTGGGCGAGTTATCATGGGCTCGTCATAGACAAGTGCGTGAACCAATCAAACCAACAAGTTGGATCCATCTCGGACATCGGGATAGAAAATGTCCGAGAATACCATGACTGGAGACTACGTGCTCATGGTATGGGTGCACCTGCTCCTAATGTACATACTGCCACAGAAAAAAGAAAAAAGGAAAAAAGCTTACAGGCCGAAGTCATCGCTCACTGTCATACTTTTTTATGCAGTCCGCTCCAGTCATACCTTCCTGTTGGCCATTTGCGTCAAGGTAATCCTAAGCTGCTTCCACCCCCCCCTCTCCTAAGCCGAGTCACCGTGGCGATCAGCCTCGGCCTTGGGGTCCACTTGCAGCTCTCTCCCTCATTCTGCAAAAGTCTCCAGCCTCGGGACTAAGCTTTCGCCGCTCATCATGGATACCGACGGCGGCGTGCAAGCGGAGCGTCCGAGCTCACCCGGTACCGGCTCCGAGCCCTTGGCATGCGTGACTTGCCGGTCCCGGAAGCTAAAGTGTGACCGAGTGAAGCCGGCATGCAGCCGTTGCTTCAAAGTCAAGGGAGAATGTATCTATCCAGAGTCAAGGAGGAAACCCACCATCAAGCGGAAGAATGTAAAGGAGCTCGAGGAGAGGTTAGGTAAGGGTATTGCGCGCCCCTCTTGCTCGGTCCCCTTTGCTCATCAAGACTTGCAGCCCAGGTGGAGGATCTTCTCAAAGAAGCGGGAAAGATTACCAAGGGCTGCCTTATAAGCGAGGGCGACCTGGACAGCCGGGTCAGCATTCCCCTGGACGACTTCCATCTTGATCCGGAGACGCTTGCGGCAATGCAGAACGGGACGTTTGGTGGTGGTGAAGATACCGGCTTCTTTCCCGGGCTGCCTGGGGATGAACCTCAGAGGCCTAGTTTTGCCGAATCATCATCGGGGGAGCTCATGGGGCTCGGGCTCTCCGAAGCTTTGCCCCCTTCTGAGATGATGGAAGAGCTGTATGTCATTACCGAAGCCTATCCGCCGCACATCTCGTGTCTAACCCGAGCAGCAACAAGAGCTTCTTCGAACGTCAACATCATTTCATCCCCATCATCCATCCTGGCCGGTATCTGCAGTCCTTCTACTCCGCGCCTCATAAGCGCCCGCCCATGTGTTTGCAGTACGCGGTCTGGTCGATGGCCTCCAATGGACATGAGAAGTATTCCCAGTACCACGACATATTTTACAAACGAGCTCGGCAATATGCCGACGCTGATGAGATGAAGGTAAGCTTGGATCATGGTCCAGGGGAGGGGAGGGGAGGGGAAGCGGCGATGCTTACTTACTCTGACGTTAGGGGTTTGGGGAGCACTTTCTGACGGTGCAACACGCCCAAGCGTGGGCGCTCATCGCGACAGACGAGGCAAGGTGCCTGTTCTTCACAAGGGCGGCCATGAGCTCGGCCAAGTGTGTCCGCCTCGTAGAGATGATGGGTCTACACCGTATTGACGGCGACGGCCAGGAGATGGCCCCCACGCTTGCGCCGCCTACTTCGTGGGTCGACCTGGAGGAGCGAAGACGAGCCTTCTGGGGCGCCTACTGCATCGACTGCCATGCTAGTATCGCTACCGGGTGGCCGACCCTAATTGACCCCAACGAAGTAAAAACACTTGAGTCCTTTATACACACCATCGGGGAAGGGAGCACGGTGCTAACATGGATAGATCTCAACGCATCTCCCCTCCTCCGAGGAAGCTTTCAACTCGGGCTACGAGGAGACTACTGCTACCCTGCCAGAGGCATTCAAGGGTGCCTCATACTCCACATTTGCGGCTGCTGTCATAATCTGCTTCATCTTCAACAGGCTCCTGAAGCACGTCCACTGGGAGAGACCGAACGACCGGCCCATGGACGTCGAGTACGGCGAGTTTTGGACCCGACACAGGGACATTGACAACATGCTTTCGAGCGCCTTCATGTTCCTCCCGGAACGCTTCCGCCTGCCCCAGAGCGTGCGCAATCCCACGGCGGTCCACGCGAACCTCAACCTGCACGCCTCCGTCATCTGTCTGCACCACGCGGCGGTCGACAGGATCGAGAAGTACAGCCTCCAGGAGAAGCTGAAGGCGGCGTCGATGCTCAGATTGCGGACAGCAGCGGAGGAGGTGGTAAATATCGTCAAGTCGACAAGCCACATCAACTCGGGCTACGTAAGTTCACAGCCCCCCCTCCGGCGCGGGTTAGGGCCTCGCAATGTCTGACAAATGTCCACAGAAGAGCCCAATGGTCGCCCTGTCGCTGTACTCGGCCGCGTCGGTATATGTGTACTCGGCCAAGTGCGATCCGGAAGCCGGTATATCGACGGCGGACCTGCAAAACCTCAAGTTCATCATCACCGCGATGGAGGCGATCGGGAGGAAGCACGTCATCACCAAAGCCTTTTTGCAGCAAATCTATATGGACGTCGAGCGGAACGGCCTGGAAGACATCATCGACCTGCCCAGCCTGAACAACTATAAGAACCAGTTTGGTTGGACGTCTTCAAATATTCCCCTCCTTGCCAGGAGCTCGATATCAAAACACACCGAAATCCAGCCCCCTCTGCCCGGCCGGCTGCCGCTCGGCAACCCAAAGGGCACGGCCTACGAATCCGGTCTCACCGGGGTGGACTACGAGCACAACATGACGATGGAGGCTGGGTGCTTCTCCCTGGTCCCCAAGTCAACCACCACGAGCATCGCCGGCGGCACTGGACCCCCGCGTGGTATTTTTGACAGATACATGGGTTCAACCCCAGCAACAAACGAACTCGACAACAATGTTTCTAACAAGAGAAGACGGACGTCGCCGACTATGGGCCCAGAAGAAGACACTCGCTCCAAGGCCGGGATTTTCAGCGGCGGCTTCCGGTCGTCCAACGCCAACATGCGGGCCCCACCGGCTTCTTCAAAGAACGGCATCAACAGCGTGGGCGATTTCGGGAAGGGCCTGTTGCCCCGAACAGGCGTCACAAAGCCGGCGACCAGCCCACGGATCAACCTACCGCACCGTACTCCGCCGGCGTTCGACAGGAGCGCGACTTTGCAGTCCGCTGGTGACGACAGCAACAGAAGCAGCAACAACAGCACTCCTCCCGGGCTCGGGCTAGGCAGCACGTCGCCCGAGGACGGAAGTGCGCGGAGCAGCTACAGCGGCGGCGGAAACGCCCACGAGGTTATCGACATCACGAGCATACAGAACGCCACGCTGGGCGGCACGGGGCCGTCCTCGTCATCGACGTGGGACTCGAGGGGGCTGCAATACGCGCCGAGCACGGAACCGATGTCGTTCATGAACATGAACATTGATTCGATCACCCCCGGTATGGGGATGGACCCGTGGGCTATCATGGCCAATATGGACGACTTGACGTGGATCGAGTCGGGGGAGGTGACGACGGCGGCGGCGGCGACGGCAGCAGCAGCAGGAGATCTGAATGGGACTGGAGGTCTGGGATAGAGAAAAAACGGAGCGGCTTACAGAATAGAGGTTGCCTTCCCGAATAGCACAACGTTCGATGAGGCGATGGATAGGGTTGCAGCCGTGGCTTGGTTATGGGGATGGATTGCATATTCAGCGAGTCATTTTTGGCTTTCGCAGGGGTTCTTTGCAATCAAGAAGGGGAGGGTTATAGTTTGTGTGATGGCATGGCATCTAACAGAATTTAGGGAGGTGATGTGTGCGGCGGAAATTAAATGATAGAAACGGGAGTACTTCCAAGGGAAGGGCGGCCGGTTGGTGGACGTCGACACGGAGAGGTACAAATACAGTACCCTTGTAATCAATGTCTCAGCGCTGGGGGCGCACGAGTGGGGAGAGAGAAAGAGAGAGAGAGAGATACGAATGTAATGTATTATTTGTGCGACAGCGACGCCTCTCACATCTCAGTCACAAGAAAACCCCAATACCACCAAATTCCACCGCGGCTCTCCCAGTCTTGGCTGCTAGCAGGCTGGCCTTGACTTGACTTGGGACTG
>MU846221.1:37633-62566 GCA_030867225.1 Colletotrichum caudatum
GAGAGGAGGTGAGAGGAGGTGAGAGGAGGTGAGAGGAGGTGAGAGGAGGTGAGATGAGATGAGATAGATGGACGGTGTTTGGTTATCTCCGAGTTCCCTGGACAAGGAAGTAGTCACCTGGCGCACGTGATCGCACGAGCCGCGCTCTTTCGCTCTTTCTCTCTGTTACCTCTTTATCAATGCGCGTCCCATTGCCGAAACCGCGCCGAGTGCCACGCCGCCCCCCTCCCCTCTCCACTTACCATCAACAACCACCATTGCAACCAGCCAGGAACCTCGGGGTTCAGAGTCGGTCCTTTCGCGCAAACAAGTAAATTGCTCTCGGAGACTAGAGAAAGAAGGTTCTCGACGGCGCACGCACACGCGCGCGCACCTTGCCTCGGTCCTCACAACCCTCCCCAGATGGACCCGCCGCTCAAGAGTCCTGCGTCGGCACAGAGAGATACCTCGCCAAGCTCCCCAGTGCCGAACCGGATCCGGCGTAATACAGCCTGCACGAGTTGTCGCGACTCCAAGGTGGGTTTCATCTTCTACTATATCTCTCTCATCTCTTCAATCAGCCTTGTACCTTGCCGAGCTCATATCGGAACGCTGGCATGCATCTGCTGCCACATGCCACATGCCCCTGTGCCCATCAGTCCATCCCACGTTGATTTCCCACGGAATATGTTCCAATTGGCCGTGTGTATGGTCTCACAGTCGAAGTCCGGGGTCGGGTACCGTGCGAGTGGCACATTATCCAACGTCGGCGAAAGCCGATGATGCTAAATGAGAATCGTTTCAACCTTTCCTTTTTTTTCTCTCTTTTTTCTTCTGTTTCTTTTGTTTCTTTCATTTGACCTCTGATTATCTCGCCATGACGTATCCGATAAATACCAGATGCTAATGAGACGGCCTTTGAACCGACTGTTAATAGGTGAAATGCAATGCGAGCCTAACGCCCAACAAGCCATGTCAGCGTTGCTCCAAGCTAGGGATCCAATGTGTCGTTGACAAATCTCATAAGCGTATCACCAGAAGAAGGTGTCTTAACCCCCCCCCGCGTTCGGTCTTCGTACAATTGAGAACCCCCCCCTGATCTGATACGTTTGTGTGACAACGATAGCAAGCTGGAGCAGCTGGAGAAGGAAGTCCAGACCATCAAGAATGCTGTCAACCCTCACCCGGCTTCCTCCGCCGCCGCTTCCGCCCTGCCCGCTGCGGCCCTCCCGCTCTCGAGCCCGGACACGGCGTATCCCGCCGTCGGCGTCTTCTCGGACCACAATCGCCCGCCCCCGTCCGCATCGCGAGTGAGCTTGCCGGCTCTTTCCCCCATACCGCAGCCACGGCCGACAGAGCAGGTCCCGACGCCGACCCTCACATCACATACGACGCCGTCGGGTCCCGCGAGACAGCCCGCGCAGCCGCGGGCGCTGGGTTCCAAGGTGCTGTCTGGTGAAGACATTGACTTTTACTTTGAACAGTACGTCCGCCCACTCTTCCTCTTCCTCCTCCTTCTCCTTCTTCTCCTTACACGAACCCACGTACACTCCGGGACTGAGACCTCCGCCAGGTACCTTGAACACTTCCACCCCTACTTCCCCATCATCCGCTCCCAGGATCCGGACAGGATGTACAAGCAGAGCCCGATTCTCTTCTGGACGCTCATCGCCGTCGCGTCGCGGCGGTACACGAGGGACGCAGAGCTCTTTCCGTTCCTCGCCGAGAACCTGCCCCGCGAAGTCTGGGCCGCCGTGTCGACGCCGCCCATCAGCCTGTCGACTGTCAACGCGCTGCTGGTGTTGTGCACGTGGCCGCTGCCGACGCTCCGCTTCCTCACCGACCCGGGCTCGTTGTACATCGCCATCGCTCAGAACGCCGCGCTGCTCCTGGGCATGCATACGGGCCGCGGCACCCATCCCGAGTTCTGCATCGGACCCAACAGGCAGACGGACATTACCGACGAGGAGGCCTGCTTTACGTGGATGGGGTACAACATCCAGGCGCAGAGGTAACTTTTTTTCTCTTCCTCCGGGGATCTAGGCAAAGTTGTTGAGTGTCGGCGTGTGGGCTGCTGTCGTTTTGTCATTTCAGCTGATGCGCGTATAGGGTTGCGTCGGGTAATGGGTTCCCGCCACCAGCTGGCTTCTTCAACGAGGCCGTGAACCGGGCTGCTGCCGGGAGATCGCTCCCAGACGCCCTGGGATACTTTGGGATGCTGTACGAGATGCAAAAGTTCTCCAACAGGCTGAGCCGGACCATGTTCTCCGTTGCGGAAGAAGGTGAGGGCGTGCCCGACACCGTGATCCAGCTGTTGGAGGACGAGTTGAACAAGCTGCGGCAGCTTCAGTCTCGACACAACTCAGGTCTGTCCACAACCCAATCTCGTACTTGACTTATCCCCCACTGACCCCGCCCCGCCCCGCCCCGCCCCGGCAGACCTCGACCTCTTCACCATCCTCGCAGTCCAGTTCGAGCTGCAGTCGTACTACTTCACCCCCATCTCGACCGTCGACAAACACACCTTCCGGCACAACGTCAACCGCGCCTACAGCACGGCCCAGGCCCTCATCAACCTAAGCCTGCGCCTAGATGCTTCTTGCCGCTTTCTTGCCCACGCGCCGCAGCACGTCTTCCGCACGATCCTCGACGCCGTCGCAGTCGTCTTTGACGTGCTCATGTCCGGCCACGCGACCGACGTCGAGCTCGCCAACGCCGAAGTGTCGATCAAGAACTCCCAGGAGGCGCTGCGTCGGTGCTCCGTGCAGGAAGGGGACTTCGCGATGCGCGTGCTACGCATGTCGGAGAGCTACTGGAGCCTACGGCACATGATGCCCACGTTGGAGGCGCCCATCTCGCGGTACCCGCACCGCACGGGCGCCGTGATTGCGTTCGGGACGCTGCGAAGGTGGAAGAAGGAGCTGGACCAGGCGAGGGTTGAGTACGGCGGGCCAGGCGCGGCGGGCGCGGCGGGGACGGCGTCGTTGATGAGTGAGTGTAGGGCGCGCGGGTCCGGTGTGAGCGTTGCTGACCTTGTGGTAGCGGCGGTCGGGGCGGCGGATGCGGGCAACAATGTAGCTGGCGGCGTGGCGCCGACGAACGACATGCTACAGGACATCGACTGGTCGATGCTGATGGACGATTGGGACTGGACGGCGGGCGGCGGAGGGGAGCCGAACTTCCTCGGGCTCTCGTAAGGGGGGGAACGAGGCGGGTATGGGACTTTTTTTTTCTGCATCCAAAGCCGACGCATCCTTGGGGCGTTTTTGCATCGTGTCTTGGGAGGTTTCCTTTTATCAATTTACGGGTGGATGAGCAGCATGCTGATCAAGTGTGTCGTTTTGAGTAATACACATAGAACCCAACATCTCCCTTCTCCTGTCACTCTAAATCGCAGCTCAAATCCATTTCCTCTCGCAGCTTCCGGTCCACATCCCCCAACCCAGGATCTTTCCCTCGACGGCTTCGACGAACTGGTCCCTGGTGGCTCGACCCTCCAGCATCTTCTTATCCAAGGCCTCGTTCAACGCCACGACCTGAAAAACATCTGCTCGTTGGTCAATGCGCGGTCGTCACGGGGTGGCCATGGACTAAGGAGAAACCCACATCTATGGGCGCCGTGGTTCATCAGCGGCCTCGGAGGGACGTAGACGTCATCCCGTCTGAACCCCTTGCCCCAATGAAAGCCCCCTTTCAGAAGAGACTTGCTCTCGTCCTCGACCTCAAAGTCGTCTGGGCTTACCCGCCTCGTCTCGGAGGCGACTCCGCCATAGATCCTGGGCGCGCAACGTCAGTCTTGTTCCTCTGTCGGTCCCGGGGTGGGGGGGAGAAAGAGGTTGCAAGGCTCACCCGTGGCAGATGGGCATCGGCAGGGGTGCATCCATGTCCTCGACGAGGATGAGCCACTCCCTCACCTCCGGCTCGAGATCTCCCGGGGCTTCCCAAGAGAGCGCCGGGATCCGGCCGCCGCCTTCGGCGATGTACTCTGGGCCCATTGTCGCGGGAGACTCGCCGCAGTCCGGCGACGTGACGGTGGTGGTCGGCTCGGTGTGTGAGGCAAAGGCGGGGGAGGTGTAAAACGCCTTGGCATCATGGCCGCGGGAGTTCTTGAAGAGCCAGCTGAGCGAGACCTCGACGTATTGTAACATAGACCCCATGATGATTGGGTTAAAAATGTTGCACTTGAATTGATCTTCGGCGTGGTACAAGCAACGACGGAGTGGTTGGCCGGCCAGAAGGATCTGACTTTATAGTATCGTGGATTAAACCATCCGCCTTCCTGTGACTGAACTTATTTTCATTTGAAGAAAAAACCGGAATTCGGACACGTATGCTTATCTCCAGCCAGGTCGAAGTGGTCGGGCGGGCCTCATCATCTCACTCATATTTCGAAGGATTCAATGTCGGATCCGGTGCCGAATCGGCCATCACTCGACCCCGTCAGGTCGAACGCCGGTGCTTCGTTTTCTGTGTAGTTCCTCCGAACAACTCTCTATTTCCTCCCCCCTCCCTCTTTACCCTTTTATCTTCAACGGTTTCCTTCATTTGTTGACTTGCCCTTTCACAAACAATCTCCGGGCTCTGGAGCGGTCTGAATCATAGTTCGGAACAAGACAGATTGAAAACGTCTAGGAAGCGGCGATACGAGACAATTCTGGGCCGGCAAGTCTGGATGATGGATTAGATTTCTGGCTCCGAGTCTGAGTTCCGTTGCCGAAGACAGGCTTTCCTGCCTTGAGAGGCAGGACCGTCCGACAGCTGAAGGCTTGCATCTCGAGATGGTTGCGAGGATTAAGATGCGGACGCTCCCGCCTTGGCGTTGCTTAGCGGACCAGTGCACCTAGTGACTGCTGTCACTCCAAATTAGGTAGCGGAGTTTGCCATTTCCCACCGGTCTTTTTCCACTTGTCACCGTTTCATATTTCTTCCCATACATATAACAGGCCGTTTTGTCCATCCAACTCTCTCACAACTGAAATGTTCTCACCAACCCGCCGCGGCATTTTGGGAAAGCTCAGCAGGCCTCGGTCCCCTATCGCCTTCTCCAAACTCCTCAAAGGCGCAGCTCGGTCGCGTCGGCATTCATCGCGCTCATTTCCCGCAATCTTCATGCGCGGTGGCACCTCCAACGGCCTCGTTGTCCACAGACGCGACCTCCCTCCCGAGAATGAATGGCACAGGGTTTTGCCCGCCGCCATGGGTTCCCCGGACCCTTATGGTCGCCAATTAAACGGTATTGGGTCGGGAATATCATCGACATCCAAAATCGTTGTGCTGTCGCCCCCATCGCGACCTGGTGTCGACGTGGACTACACCTTCGTGCAAGTCGGCATCAAGGATGGCAAGCTCGACATGGCCGGGAACTGCGGCAACATGTCTTCGGCCGTCGGGCCAATGAGCCTGGACCAAGGTCTCGTCGTGGACCCGCCCATCGAAGAAGTCGATGGCCAGCAGTTTGCTACCGTACGTATCTTCAACACCAATACGTCCAAGGTTATCTCGGTACGCTTCCGAGTCAGTGGGAGCCCGCCCAGGTACTCTCCCGACGGCGACTACGCCATGGACGGTGTCCCCGGCACCAACTCGCCCATCACACTCAGCTTCCTGGACCCGGCCGGAGCCAAGACGGGCAGAGTACTTCCCACGGGAAATGCCTGCGATTGGCTGCTCCTCCCAGACGCGAGTACCATACAGGCATCACTGGTAGACGCCAGTAACCCAGGCGTCTTTGTACGCGCTGCAGACTTGGGCATTCCTCAACCAGAGGACTTGACGCCACAAACCGTCGAAGCGGATGCCGCTCTGAAGGTGAAACTGGACGAAATCCGACGCGCGGGCGCTTCTCTTATGGGACTCAACCCCGACGTGGAGAGCATTCCCAAGATTGTGTTGCTCTTCTCTGATACCCGCTCGCCCGAAGTGGACATCCGCTGCCTAGCATTATCCATGGGACAGGCGCATAAAGCTGCCCCACTGACGCTTGCGCTGTGTCTCGGTGCTGCAAGTCAGCTTCCGGGCACCATTCCGGCCCAGCTTGTCGGGAATCGATTAAAGACCTCCATCATCATCGGCCACCCAAGCGGCAAAGTCGACATCGGGACCACTTTCGAGGACGGCAAGATCAAGTCGGCAGATCTCCGCCGCACAGCACGAGTGCTGATGAAGGGGGACGTGTTCTACTAGCTTCTGGACCGCCGCCGCCAAGACATCGCGATATATGTTTGGGCACAACAAGATGCATAAAATACGAGTGCGGATGGATGTCCATCTTCGGCGTGGTACGTTGGCCTATGGACTATGAAAAGCTTTGGGATGCACCACACTCTCATCCGACCGCCGGAATCGTGTCCACCAGATCGCCTCTGAGTAATGCCCTTTGGGTGGCGTGACCGTTCTGACAGACACGCTGGGGGACAAGACTCTTTCATAACGTGGCAACAACTCTGTGACAGGCAGCATGGCTGCAAAGGGTGTCCGCCTCGCCGTTGGTACCGGAATCCGAGGCAAGGCCGTCGCTGTCGCCGGTACTTACCGCACGCCGCAACTGCTAATGCTGTCTGGAACCGACCCGCTGACAAGTTAACACAGTATGATATCGAGCAAACGGTTGGATCTCCAACGATTAGCAATGAATTTACCGACCATGTCTCCTTTATGGCGAACTGGAGACTCTAGTACCGCAACTCAAATGTCGATTCTGGGAGCTTTCTGTTCTTCCAGCCACAGGACGATGTCGGGCAGACCAACAAATTTGTGGCCTCTATCAGCCTCGAAGACAAGGACGGCCTCGTCGACACCATTGCTAGAGAAGAGGGCAAGACGCCCGAACACGCCACGCATCCCTTCCTAAAGTACGAGCGCATCAGGTGCAGTGTCGTGCAAGTGATCGGCTGCCACCCGCCGAACGTCGCTTCACTGGCTCGTGATGGTAGCAACGGAACACACTACCCCATGGGTACGTGTGCAAGCAATGGACAAAGTTGTTGACAGCGATCCGCGCGTTGTCGATACGTGTTCCCAACCATCATTATGGCCCATATTCAAGCGGTAGTCTACGTCCTTGCGGAACAAGCTGCTGATATCATCACGTCCACGCAAAGCAAATGCTTGCTCAGGTTGAGTTTGATGCAGATTGCTAGTCCAGAAAAATCGTCGCGTGCAGAGATGGGTTGTAACACGGGATGAGTGTCAATGGACAACGCTGCCGCATCTGGAGGGATGGCAATATCTGAAACTTTGCTCATGGATGACATTCTGCTACTAAGGCCGGCCTCGGAAGGTGGACAGTCGACTGTAATCTACCTGCCTGTCCTCATGGTCACTTTGTTCGTGGGAAGCAGCAACCGAGTTCAACAGTATGTTTTACAGGTTGGGTTCTTCATTTCTGCTGATCAGCGTGTTTCTCTTGTTGTTGAACAAACAAGAGGCACCGCAAGCTTTTGCGGAAATTTTGAACAAAGATGGCAGTGATGCAAACGGATGCTATCCAAATAGAACTCCAAAGACGAAGCTGGAAACCACCACGTCCCTATGCCTGGAGCACAAATAGAAGCTCTCGTTACTGGTCTGGACATAACACCTCCTTACGTCTTTGCTAGAGGGCTGGAACCACATGAGCATGTATACTGGAGGTGGTGACCTTGACTGGAGACGTGGCCCCGTTTTCGATCACTGGCCTCCTGAAGGGCCGTTAGATGGACAGATAAATAGATAGAGGCAGTGAAGTATACTGCCGTCGTCTTAGCCTTCGACATTCTTTAGACCAAGCTGCACATTGTGTCTCGATGACTTGGATGTCACCTCTTGGCCGGTCAGGAGTGGGACAAAGGTGAGCCCATCGGGTCTGCTTGATGAGTGCTGGTGACAAAACAGCGGACTCCGCTGTCATCCCCGCATGTGCAGCAGCAGGTATGTGCCTCTGACTTTCCAATCGCTTCCTTCACCTTGCTGTCCAACCGGCTTATATTGCGCTCTTTCTCTCCTTGAAGTTGACCGGCATTCATCAGCAGGATCGTTGCGAGCACCAGCCACTCTTACGGAAGCAAGAATATTGGAACCACAAAATCTCGGCTGTGGAAGGTCTTTTGCACTTCACAACTCCGCCGTTGATACCTACCTACTCACCTCTGGGTACAAGCTCAGCCACGAGAAGCAAAGGATGCCGGCCCCGTCGCCTCGGCTCTATTTCGCCTATGGCTCCAACCTCTCCCCGACCCAGATGGCCCTGCGCTGCCCCTCCTCCGTCCCCGTCGGCCTGGCCCACCTCGCCGGCTACACCTTCATCATCAACTCCCGGGGCTACGCCAATGTCGTCCGCAGCACCGCCCCCGGGGACGATGCCCCCGCACCGCCCACGGACACTGCCGGTCCCGGCGGCTACGGCGTCTACGGCGTCCTCTACACCCTCACGCCCGCCGACGAGGCCGCCCTCGACATGTGCGAAGGCGTGCCTTACGCGTACCAAAAACACGACCTTCCTGCGACAGTCGTCTCCACCGCCGCCGCCGCCGAGGCGTCTCCTGCTCTTCCGCACGACGGTGACACTGGCCCCCAGAAGGGCGCGAGCGTCACCGCCCTCGTCTACGTCGACGGCGAGCGGACGGCGCCCTCGTTGCCGCGGGCCGAGTACGTGGGCCGCATGAACCACGGCGTCGACGAGGCGGCCGAGCTCTTTGGGCTGCCGGCGGCGTACGTAGACCGGGTCGTCCGGCCGTACATCCCCGCCCTGAATTCGCCCATCGCGGGAGCCACAACTATTGAAGACCCCTTTCACGACCGCGCTTGAGACAAGGGGGGGGGGGGGGGCAAGCCCATCTCGCGATATGCCTCCCCCCCCTTTTCGGTGCCAGCCACGGAGCGGTGAAGTTCCGAGGCATTCCCCATCCTCCCCCCCCCCCAAACCCATTATGTTATGCAAACCCGTTTCTCCGTTCGCTACCGAGCACTTTGAAAGAAAGGGAAACAAAAAGAAGCCACCGCCCCCATCTGGCCCTTTTCCCAAACGCCAAGGGTCTGTCTCCGTTCGTCGCTTGTCGACCACGCGACCGCAAGATGCATGAGAAGAAGCGAGCCGCCAAGCCAAAGGGGAAAACGGTCAAAACATCTTGGCAGCAGGAACCCAGCCAACCCCCCCCCCCCCCCCCCCTCCCCGACAAAGCTTTTCGATAACGCCCAATTGTCTGACGTCAGGGGTGGACCCCGTGACCCGCAGGGCGACACAGCAGCTGTAACCGGAACCGGTCGCCCGGCTGGGGCTACCCTCATTTCCCGGGGACCAGTAAGGGCGGGGGGGAAGGGGAACGGCGGGAATTCTCGGACGAAAAGGAGTGTGATACTACTATGTACGTAACTGGTGTTTGCGGGGGCGTGCACGCCGCGGAGACGAACGAAGCTAGATCCAATTATAGAGTGCAGCAAGGTTGGTCAGAGAAGATTGGAATCATGAACTTGTTGATGATGAAATGCCCTCTCAGAGAAGTCAATTCTCACCCAATGTGAAGCCGGCTCCTAGGTATCTCTCGTCATGCTAGCTAGCTTCCGCTTAGTCCGTTTCTTCATCATCCGAGCCCCCCCACCTCTTTCCGAAGGACTGAGTGCCATGCGCAAATATAGGATTACCATCGAGTCTTTGATACCACCCAAAACGCCGTGCTCGATGCAGTTCTGTCAGCCGTGTTCGACGTCCTCTCTCCATCTTCTCCTGAGTCCCAAACGCCATCGCAATGCAATGCTGAATACAAATGAAAAAATTAAGACGAAAGTAACCATGATTTCCATCCATTAAGTCCCCACAACGTCGGCTGGATGTTTTAGACCATGTAAAGGGAGAGACCGGCGACAAACGCAACTGATCCCGCAAGTAATGATGCCGCAAACGGCGCCATAGAAGGTGCCCCGTTTTCAGAACCTGATCCGCCCGATACGCCTCCTCCTCCTCGCACGAGACCGGCGGTGGCAGCTACGGGGCTCGCAACGGCAACGGCGGACGGTACGGCCCCCTTACCCTTGCCGATCTCGAGGACGTTGGTGCTCGTGGCGTTGAATTTCGTCTGCGCTAGGGAGATTTCGTTGTTGTCAATGTCGTAGACGACGTAGGCGGAGCGCAGGAACGTGTCGCCGAGGACGTTGGTGCCTTCACCGGCTGGCGCAATGCCGAAGAGGCAGGCGTCCACACCGTTGGAGAATGAAGTACGCTTGCCTGTGATGGCGATAAGGTCAAGGACCAGCTCGTCAATGGGCACCGTGATGACGGCTTCGGAGAAGGAAAACGTCATATTGGCGCCCGAGTTGGCAGTATTGCAGGGGATGAAAGCAACGCCCTCTTCTTGCTGGTAAACGGCGCCGACCATGGAGTAAATGGTCGTGACCATGTCGTCGGGGAGATAGGTGAGAGAAGACCCCGAATCGAGGAGCACCGCCAGAGCCATGTTATTTTCCAAAGTCTTTGAACCAAGCGTCACCTTGGTTAACGTGATGAGAAACTCGTTAAATGCGCCAGCCTCTTTTTGAATGGGCACCGTCTTCAGCTCACCCTGGTAATGCGCCGTGTCGACTCCTCCAAAGAGAATGCTCCCCTTGCTGGCATCCAGGTCGTTCAGCCACAGGCTAAAGGCGCTCGATTGAATGAGCCCCTCGGACGCCATTTTCGCAGGGAGGTTGTCGTAAGGTTGCAGACCGGCGCGTCCGACCTGTACTTCGTTGGCCTTGTAGCCCACGCCCAGAATGGCCTGGGGTGAAGAGCTCGTGTAGCCGACACCAAACTGGAAGTCGTTCAATGTGGATCCGCCGATGGTAAACTTGTCCGTCACGTAGTCTCCAGTCGCTCCCGAACCGTCAACGTACGAAATGTTGAACCAACTTCCGACGTAGTTGTAGGTTGACGAAGCGTTGGCTGAGTAGGTGCCCGACACCGAACACGGCGAACCCTGGCCTCTGCAGAGGGTCGAGCTGGCGGTGTTGACCCAGAGATCACTGCTCCCCGTGTCGAGGTGTAGCCTCATGGGCTGTGCTGGTGTCCCGACGGAGCCATTAACAAAGTATAGTGTTTCCTTGATGAAGTTAGCGTGGGCCCTTGGATAGTGTATGCGCGTAGCCGACTCACCAAGTTGCTCAGAGTAGCTTGTACAGAACCCCTCTTGCGCAGCATATCCCTTCTGTTGCGGGTGTATGGTATCGTTGCTCTGTGCAAATCCAAACCCACAACTTTTGGTGCGCTGCCCTCACTTTTCTTGAGTACCAGCCCATCGACAGACAGAAGCGAAGCCGCCAAGGCGAAGAGTGTTGTTGATTTCATCATGTATTAGGGTAGTGTGAATAGTAAGCTGCAGTGCTTGAACGTTTTATCGGGTTTGATGTCCGGGCCGGCCGGCTGCCAAGAGAATGGTGCCGGAGGGCTCAAGATATAATAGAATGGCTTGGTACTATGAAGTCATTGATGGCTCAGGCGGACAACGGGCAAGAATGACGATTAGTCCAGTCCAGTGTAGACCGCCGGGGTTCGGTATCGGCAGTTGGGGAGATCGGTAAACGGCACGGTGCGGTGGGGGAGGACTCGTCAGCCGCGATGGTGGCGAAGCATGCGTTGTGCTGATGAAGACGGTTAGGGCGGAGTGGTTGTGCTGGCACCGAACTAGTAAGCAAGAAAAAAAAGAAGAAAAAAGGCCGAATGGCTAGACAGGCGTCGGGCGTGCGGGAGCGTAAGGAATCCCGGAGGCTCGGGGATTATTAGGAAAAGGCAGGAAAAAACTGCGAGCTGACTTTGGTCCGGGGGCCGGTGAGTAAGATACGCAGGCACAAGCGGGTGATGTTGTGCAGGAAAGCAGAGATGAAGCCAAAAAACCAGGAAGGGATCGGATTGACAGGTAAAGACGAGATGTAGGCCTTCTATGTATCCAAAGCCAAAATTCCGGACCTCTATTCTTAGAATGGGGGACTGCGCGGGCCATGGGCAGGCCAGCAACTGACACTGCCAAGCGCCACAGCTTGTTCGCCAGGTCTCATCCAGTCGCAGACCTGACGTCGTCGTCATGCTTGGCGGGGGGGCATTATGATGGGTTGACCGGGGTGGAGGGAGGTTAATGGCAGGGTCCGGGGCTATAGGTGTTTGGACGAGACAGCGCGCGAGCGAGTGAGCGAGCGTGATCTGGTCTGGTCTGCCTCAGCAGGCGGCTGCGCTGCACTGCACTGCGCTGAGCTGTGGCCTGCACTCAGTGGCATTTGCAGCGGGAAGGCAAAAAGAAACAGCAGAAAATAGGAGCCTTGACGGACGGAAGAGCGAATAGGCGGACGAGGAGGGCTGGGGCGAAGGGGAAGGCCGAGTCACTCCGGCCGGGACGACCCCAGGGGGGGAAACTACCTAGTCGAATTGGGGTTGTGCGGATACCATACCATACCTCGAACTATCTGGCAACCACCAGTCAGTCCGAGCGCCGTTGTCGTTGTCGTCGTCGTCGTCGTCTTGTTTGCAGTTGCAGTTGTTCTACCACTTCCCGCCTCCCATCTGCGCGCGTGCAACTGCAGTACAAGCAGGTACTTTTTTGAACGGGGAAAGTGTCGACCGTCCCCCCTTCCGTCTAGCGCAGTGAGTGAGAGAGAGAGAGAGAGGAACACCCTGTTTCCCTATGCGTTGCCACGGTCGTTGGTCGTTGGTCGGCCCTGACAGGGATGCTGAAACAAGGGCACGTCCCCATGCAGCTTCTTCAGACAACTATGGAACCAACGATACTGCCCATCACTCATCCGTAAGCCTGCCTGCCTACGCTGGGCTCCCAAGTCCGATTTCATCGTCCATCGCCAACCAGTCGGGTAGTCATCTCCGTCTGACTAAGAGGTCTGCTTCAGCAAGGAAGGCGGTGAACAAACGAGACGCAGTCTCTATAATCAATTGGCGACACTCGTCACCCTCTCATCAACGCTACGAGAGACCGACCGACACGACGACCATGATCGAACCGAACGGCGGCAAAGGCGACAATGCCGTCCCAGCCGTGTCGTCGTCACCTGGGTAGGCTGTGCAAGCAGGTGGATTGCGCAAGCAACGCGGCGGGAAATCGCCAATGGCCGGCAAAGCTAGCCGATACCACTCCGGGAAAACGGTGAATGAAGTCGCCGCTTGCGATGTGACTCGTGGGGAGGGAGGGAGGGGGGGAGGGGTTGGAAGAACAAGGACAGAAGTGAAGAAAAAAATTACAGGTAGATACGTGCCGTGAAGCCGTTTGTCCCCCAGGCGTTTTCAGTTTAGCTTCTTCATCCAAACACCCCTCCCCACAGTCCCGCCCCGATGCCGATTTCCGGACTACCGGGATGTGGCGTGTCCGGGCCTACAGTAGAGGCCAGTCTCAGTGTCAAAGGGAGGAGATGCAAGTGGGCAGAGGGGATGACGAAGCACTGCTCCTCTTTAGGCTCCGGGTCCTTCGTCTTCCCGGCGACCGTCATGCGTGCAAAAAAGAAGGGGTGGGAGGAGGCGCGGATGGGGAAAACCAAGATTTAGATAAAAGAAAAAAGGGACCCCGTTAGGCTCCAAAGTAAAGTGTCAGCGAGCTGACACGGCGCAGTGGCGGTAGGTAGACTCGCATCGACAGGCGCCCCTGACTGACCCGTTTGGGTTTTCCGTTTCTTCGCCCAAGTCGGAAGTCGGGTGCACCACCCTGGCTTGACCCGTGCACGGATACAGACACGTGCATGGCATCGAGCCTCGTCACGTGGAGGTCTCGATAGGCTCGGCGGGCGGCGGATTAATATGAGCCCGCCGCCCCATACCCCGACCAAGTAGCGTCTCCGTACCGGTTTCCCCGCCGCAGCCGTTACGAATCAACCAATCACCGCATCATTTGATGCCACCTGCCGTTGGTCCCCGAAAAGGAAAACGTTCCTCTCTATTAAGCACACCAAAAGGCTCCAAACGGTAAGGTGCCCAAAGGAACGTCGCCGCGACCGATGTCTGACTATCAAAAGGTAAGATCGGATCAGAATCAAACCGTCGTCCATGGAGGTCACCCCATTCAAGAAGAAGCCTAAGCTGCTGTTACACGTAGCGGGCGCGCCAAGTCGTCGTTCTTCCATAGGATTTCGTAGGAGCGACGCGCCAAAACAAGAATCTAGTACGAACACGGTGGTTTGCATCTAGGCAGCCACAATAAGCCTCGCGGCTCTCACCATGTGTAGTTGTAGGCCTCCCGCGGGTGCTTCGAGGCAGCTTAAGGGTATTTAGGAGAGGTGGAATCCCGGCGAGCCGGCACTGTGACACCATCCACGAGCATCACCAGAGCGAACATCGCTCCCCGCTGTGACCTCCCCCCGAGCCATTCATCTTCACGTGCTGCTTGTCTTCACGTCATCTGCCGCCGAAATGGATGAACTCGTTTTCGCAAGCATGGACCGCTGGTACGCAACCCAACCCTCCACCCCATAAAGCGACGCCCCTCCTAAGATGACTTCCATGTCCCTTCCAGCCCAAGCTATTCTGTAAGACAACCACCCCGTTCGACAAAGGGAGGGGGGAGGGGGGTCTTGTTCGTATGGATGGGCGTCTTCGGCGCGGATCGACGAGGCAGAACTGACCCGTCCGCTTCACGCAACAAAAAAAAATAGTCTTTCTTCGGAGCGCTAGGCTGTGCGGCCGCCATCATCTTCACCGTCTTTGGCGCCTCCTACGGCACCGCAAAGTCCTCGGGCGCCATTTTCGCCGCCGGCGTACTCCGACCGGAGCGCCTGATGCAGAACACGCTCTGCCCGATCATGGCCCAGATCCTTTCCATCTACGGCCTCGTCGCTGCCGTCGTCATTGCCAACGACCTCGAGGAGAAGCAGGCCCTGCACACGAGCTTCCTGCAGCTCGGCGCCGGCATCAGCGTCGGGCTGTGCGGGCTCGCGGCCGGGTTCGCCATCGGCATCGTCGGCGATGCGGGAGGTGAGCGTGTGGTGGGTGGTTGGGGGGGGGGGGGGGGGGGGGGGGGACGTCTTAACAATTCGCAACGTGATCCGCTGACGCTTTTTTGTTTTGTTTTGTGCGGCAATAGTGAGAGCCACCAACCTGCAGCCCCGCCTGTATGTCGGCATGGTCCTGATCCTCATCTTCGCCGAGGTCCTAGGCCTGTACGGCCTCGTCGTCGCCGTGCTGTTGCAATCAAAGTCAACGGATAGCGTCACCGAATGCAAGTTCTGAGGGATACGATGCCATACGCGGGCGGCCCATATCCCCTCCCCAGTTCCATGGCCAGAAACAGACTCTGTGCTGCCATCAAAAGGTTGTCAGAGTACCGTTCAAGTGGGTTGCAACATGTATTCGATGGGTCGTTTGCTTCGTTGGTTCCTCATGCGACACATCCGGTCTCGCGTACCGCAAACACTTTGTTTTGTAATTCGTTCATTAATTATACTTTCACACCGGCTCGATGAGCCTCCTCGCTAGGTCACCACGCCAACGATGTTCGATCATGGAGGAAGATCTGATTGCGAGCCCTTGAACTCTTTTTCTTCTTGTTGTTGTTTACATCTCTGCCTGTAGACAGACAGCGGAAGATAAAAAAAGAACAGAGAGAGGCGGGGAAGTGAAGTCTTGTAGGAGCTTGGGGCGGTGGGAGACCCGAGGTTTCCACACCCTGGGCAATAGCACTCTCACATACTTTTCGGGGTCCGGCGGCCCTCATTCATCCATGCCTCGGCAAGCCGATCATCGTGCAACAATCAATGTAGGCGACCAAGGCCACCGGGGGGGGGGGGGGGTGCAACCCACCAAACACCATGTCGATATAGTTCCACCTAGATGCTTCGAGTGTAGTTAAAGGGGAAGGGACACAACCACGCAAACGACTGCCACCAATACATCACTGAAGCCAAAAGGACAGTGTTATGAAGAGGTTGGACTACGCGGCGTGATAAGCTTCCAGTAGAGGCACACCCTTCATATTTAAGAGGGTCTTGTTCATATACACATTGGAAACCATAAAGACATGGAAAATATCATACACCACCCCCATCCTTTCCATCATGTACACAGCCGCGCGCACGCACGCACTCGAATACCCAGATGCCCACCACCACCTCAGGGAGGCACCCACCCCAGCTCTTCGATAGGCCATTGTATCCAAAGCCGATGATCCTGATCCAGTAGCGACCACGCCCGACTGATCAGATGCGTGGCCCACCCCTGCAGCCACCATTCGTTCTCCAGCCTCTTGAGCAGTATGCAAAAGTGCGAAAATATGGCGACGGCCTCCTGCGTCGCCCCCGGCACCTTGAGCAGCGGCAAAAAGTCCTCCGCCATGTGGTACTTCCACAGGAAGGCGTCCGTGATGTCCATCCCCCGCCCGCCGTCCCACAGGAACACGGACAGCGTCCGCCGCAGCTCGTCGATGGCGCGGTTGTATATCGGCAGCAGGGCCGGGTCGGCGCACGTCTTGTTTACAAGCCGCTGCAGGTCCACCAGCAGCTCCGACTGGGCCCTGGACTCCTCGCGAGAGTGTAGAAAGCGCTCGTGGCCGTGCTTGAACATGGGCAGCAGGGCGCCGGTGTAGGCTTGCGGCTGGAGCAGCTTGAGAAGTAATTTTGTGCCCCGGAGCAGAAACATCCAGTCCGGGAAGGAGGACTCGCCCATGATGAGGGAGTCGGATGATTTACGCGGACATGCGAGGGCTGCCACGGTGTGTTAGCCTCATGAAGTCGCCATCATCTCGAAAAAAACAAGAAAAAAGTAGGAAAGAGAAAAACAAGTGCCTTCGCCTCCCGACCTCGAGGAGCATGTACAGATGGATAGATGAGAAGAGAAGAGAAGAGAAGGAGGGGAAGGAGAGAGAGAAGAAAGAGGACTAGAAGAACGGGGGGCTAAGGGGTAACTTACCAAAGAAAATGGTCAACACCGAAAACAAGTACAGCTTTTCGCAATTCTCCCCATCCAACGCCCCCATCAGCCCCATGGCTGTCCGGCTCGCCATCTGATGGTACGTCAACGCGCGACTGATGAAGAAGTCCCTCTTCTCCGGTCGGTTGTGCGCCAGGTGCAGCGCCGACACGCTCAGCAGCGCGCGCATGACGTAGTCGCACTCGAGCGCCAGCTTCACGACGGGCACCTTCCACATCTGCCGCACCACGGGGTCCGTCGAGAGCGTGTTGAAGGCGAATGTCGTGAAGTTGTGCATGAGCTCTAGGTCGATCAGGTTCAGCGAGAGGTCGGCGGCCGTGCGGGTGCCGGCGCCGGCGCCGCCCCCGCTGCCCAGGCCCTCGCCGAAGCCGTGGCCGTTGTCGGCGCCGCCGGAGGAGACGATGCTGTCCGGCGATCGCGGTATCGACGACGACGAGTGGCGTTGCGACTGGAGAAAGTCGCAGGGAACCGCGTGTTTGATGCAGTTCCGACAGGAGGGCTTATGTTCGTCGCACTGGCAGTCGTCTTAGTCTGGGTGGTGCATAGTATAGTAGGTAGGTATTATAGGGGCAACACGTATAAGAGGGGGAGGTGTTGACGGGCACTGTGTGGTCCGATGCGATAACAAGATTGGTATTCATATGCCAGGTGACACAAGTAGATGGAAACGGCCGCTACGTTCACTTGACACTCACTGGCAAGTCTTATACGAGTCGATATCAAACCATCCACCCACGAGCTCGTCGCAAAAATAGACAACATAACGCCAAGCAGCAGAAACTAGAAAACCCCCAAAAACAAAACAAAAGAACAGGAACAGGAACATAACACGGCAAAATAAAAACACAAGAACAGAAAAGAAAACGAAAAAAAAAGGCTTGTCTCACCTTGATCTTCCGGTTCTTACACGTCCTGCAGCCTGTCCTTGATTTAGGGTGGGACCGGCGCGAGACAACAGCCGCGCCGGCGGCGGCAATCGCGGCGCCAGGTGTGCCGAAATACCCACCCGCCGTCGGCGCGGCGGCCGTGATCGTCGACGAGGAAGCCACCGAAGCGGCCGAGGTCGACCCTTGAGGAACTGCAACACCGAGAGTCGCACTGGCGCCGGGCGTCGTCGCCGTGGCCGTCGGAGTCGACCCCGGTGCGGAGGACGAGCCGCCGGACCCATCCATTGGGCTGTCCATGCCGGGCGGGCTCATCAGAGGGTCCCCCGACGCGCGAGGGGGGGGGGGGGGGCGTAAATCACCGTAGATCCCGGGGCCTAAGAGGAACGGCCCTGCAAAAATAACCTTGGTGGATTTTAAGGGCCTCGTACGTTCGGTTGATTGCAACTGAGCGCACTTGGAGGGCGTCAGGGCACACAGTAATCGGGACCCGCGGGGGGTTGTGGTGCAGAAAGGAAATGGTACGAGGAACGTGGTTGGCGGCGGCCTCGTTTTTCTCGGATGCAAGGCGCGACGGAGACCCGAATACGAGAACGACGGGTTCGGATACTGAATCGAGGGGAAAAAATCACTTGCCCTGTTGCTGACGGCCGTGCGGGCCGAGTCTCTGCCACAAGACAAAAGGTGTAGGTGTCCACCCCTACCTACCTACTACCTACCTAGGTTGCCTAAACGTACAAGATGCGACAAACCGACACCCACTTTCTAGGTATTGTAATACGGCAAGGGTCCAAGAAGGTAAACATATATATAACACGGGCATAAATATGTGTATGTGTATAAATATTTACGAGCGATAACCTTCGAGGCTCCGGCGGGAGCTCATTTGAGTTCGTCCGACTTCACCATGTCAGGGTTCTTGTCCTCGTGAATACTTTTCCATTGATACTCATCATCTATCAGCGCTGTCTGGTTCTCCTCCAACTCAAGCTTCCGGTGAGACTTCGGCCAGCACCCTCGTCTCCCTGTCCCCTCGAAAAAACAACACCCATCCCTGCCTTTTCCCTCTGCTCCATGTGAACCACGGACATGCCACAGGCGATTCATTCCCTCTATATTACCAGTCTCTCCTTTCAGTGACTAAACAAGTATGCAATGTGATTGAGACGATTTGCAAAAACCATGAGAGAGAAAACAACAACAGAATCCCCATACCGCCGTGATGATGGAATGAAGGCAGCATTTCTCGTTCCGCATGAGTAAGAAGGGTGTCAAGAATATCCGCATTGATCAAAATGAAAAGTCCCCCCCCCCCTTTCATGAGTACGTCGTGTAAGTTGGTGGTGAGGTGCCAAAGGTTCGTGCAAGGTCGAATGGGACAATTCTTCCACATTTGCGTCGATTGGGAAGCGGAACGCCGTGTCACCGCCTTGGTACAGAAAGCCACAGGTCGTCAGAGGCATCTGCCACCCCTACGCCAACCGCTGCGCTGCAACGCTTCTGCACTCGACCATCTATTTGGCATGCTTCTTGAAGGCAAGCAGCTCGGACAAACTGCCCAGCTGGCATCCGTGCTTCAGAAAGTCGTGCTGAATAAGTTCATCGGCGGATGCTCTGCTCTTGACATCAACGCACAAGCAGACAGACAGGAAGGCCTTGAGCTCCTTGCTCAGCTTTTCGGGCTTCTTGAGGCGTGGTGTACCGTTGGTGGCGATCAGGTACAGAGCCTTGAGAGGCTCCTCGTTCAGGTAGGGCGGCTCGGACTCGATCATCTCGATAGCCATGATACCCAATGACCAGATATCGACCTTGGGGCCATACTCCTTCTGCTTGACAACCTCGGGTGCCATCCAGTAGGGTGTTCCGACCATCGTTGCGCGCTTCGACTTGGACTCGGTGAGCTTGGCGCAGAAACCGAAATCGGCTGAATAAAAGTCAGTAGCTGCGCGTCAAATCTGTTTCACGGTGCACTCACTAATCTTGACGTTTCCTCGAGCGTCCAGCAACACGTTGTCACTCTTGATATCACGGTGAATGATATTCTGGGAGTGGAGATGTTGAAGACCACGGCAAGTCTGTATGGGGTCAGTATCAGCGTGGTGTTCCTGCGGCGCAAGGCTCTTACCTCCAGGCAGATGGTGGAGATCTGTTCCTCGGTGATGCTAGGGTTGTTGTCGATGACGTCCGTCAGGGCACCGCCCTCCATGTACTCCATGACAACCCATAGTTCGGCGTTGTTGTTACGCAAAAACGCATCCAGGAAGTTGACAATGTTGGGATGCCTGCTGTCCTTCATGACCATGATCTCGTTCACGATCAACTCCTTTCTGGGCTGGTGTGCAAGATCCATCTGCTTGATAGCAACTTGGGCCTTGGCACCCTGAGCACGCAAAACGTCACGGGCAATGGGCGAGACGGCGCCCTCTTTGACCTTGGCAACGTAAACGGAACCCGAAGCACCTTGTCCAATCTTCTTTTGCTTAGAGTAAGAAAGATTCGGGTCGTCCTTGGAAACGGCCTCCTTGAGCTTGGCCATGACTTCGCTCTCGGACATGGTGGACATGCGCACATCCTGCTTGCGTTCTTGGGCGGGCGGCTTGGCAGTGAGCGCTGCTTCCGCAGCCTTGACGGCATCGCTTTGCGGCGCGGGCTGGGCCTTTGACACGTTCAAGGGCTTCACGGGAGCGGGCAAGCGAGATGGCGGCGCGGCCTGCGCCTGAGGCTGTCTGGGCTGTTGGGGGCTGCCGTTGGGGTAGCGCTGCTGCTGGCTGGACGGCTGGTCCGGACGAGGCGCCCGCTGGGCTTGGTTGGGGTCCCGCATTGAGCTGGAGCTCTGCTGCGAAGCCATGGGAGGACGATTGCCAGCACCGGCGGTCGGCGGTGAGGGTGCGGGGCGCTGCGCCCGGAGCCCGTTGGCTTGTTGCTGTTGTGACGGCTTGGGCGCCGGAGGGGCTGCTCTTGAGGGGTTGTATCTATCTGTCGGAGGGATGGACGAGCCGCCGCCGAAGCCGCCGAGCTCTTGTTGAGCCATGGGCGTCTTTGTCTTGGGGATGGATGAGTTGAATACCTCCAGATCCCGACGGTTCTGCTCCTCGATCTCCCTCTCGCGGATGCGCTGTGCTTCCAGCTGCTTCAAGCGCTGCTCTTCGCGAGGATCCACCTGATAGTTGCTGGCTATGCCCTGCATCTGCATACGTTGCTGCTGCTGCTGCTGCTGCTGCTGCTGCTCCGTGGGCGACGGCCGCTGTCCCTGTGACGAGGGCTGTGTGTTGTAGCTGGGTTGACGCTGGGCCTGTGACGGCGGCATAGGCCTTGGAGGTGCGACCGAGGAGCCGCCACCGCCATAGCCGAGCTGTTTGTTTTGCTGGCTGCTGGCAGGAGGTGTAGGCGTAAGGCTGGAATATTGTTGGGGGTTCTCCGCCCGCTTGGTCAGGTCGGAGTAGAAGTCTAGTACCTCGAAGACGGCCTGAGGGTTACGCTCGTAGTCCTCCTTTGTGATGGCGGATGAGTTGAGGAGCTTCGACCATTCGGGCGGCAATCCGACAAACTCGCCGGTCTGGGGGTCGAAACCGACGTGGACGGCATGGGAGAAGTTTGTGGGATTGCTGACACCGCCCATTCCAGGACAGGCGCCGTAGATGAGATCGATCCATTCGTACAAGTCGTCATCGCTCTTGACGCGAATTTGTAACGTCTTGGTTTGGCCGTCGTCTTCGCCCGGGCTGTTGGATGATCCGTTGGGGTTTCTCTTAATCTCGAAGATGGTGCCAGCGGCCTCGACTCGGCCAACGTTGACGACGTCCTTCAGGTAGAGGGTATACGTGACCTTGCCACCCTCTGTTTTGTGAAAATCAAGCGATTCTTTTCGCAGGATAAGGTATTTCTGCTTCCACGGATTGATGAAGTTCTTGGACTCCTTCACTGAGGCCCACCCTTCTTTCTTGACGGCGACACCTCCCATGCCATCGTTCTGGCCGGATTGCTGGCGGGCGATAGGGAGCGAGATGGTTGAACCGGTGTAGGTCGAGGTCGCCGTGCTCCTGATAGGAGAAATGGCCATGTTGGCCATGTTGCCGGGAAGATTGTTACTTGGCGTGAGGGCGAGGCGAGGTCGATCGGTTGGGGGTCGTGGCGCCGGGCCTGGGTTCATGAACTGGCCAGACGAATACACACTGCGTTCGTTAGCCATGATTGCTGCGCAGCGTGTGGGCGGCGACGGCAGATGAGATCTGCATGCGACAGAGAAATGGACGGGGTCGGTGGTGGCAGTCAAAAGAAGGACGACGAGGAAGCGAAATTGGCGAAGCCGGCCTAATGATGGTGGTTACGGAGGAGGGGGGGGGGGGGGGGGGGGGGGGGGGGGGGGGGGGGGGGGGGGGGGGGGGGGGGGGGGGGGGGGGGGGGGGGGGGGGGGGGGGGGCTCTTTCGGGAAACGAGGCGCGGGATGGAAGTGATGAATGGCAGGTATGTGGAATGGAGAGGACAGCGCAATTAGAAGGCTGATGGTGGTTGACAGCCTGGGAAGTGCGCGCCACGGCACATCGAGACGAAATTAACCCCACTTTTAGCCTCACTGAAGGAACTCGACACTCCTGTTGACTTGGAGAGAGGGGGCAGGCAGTTCAGTTGGGCGGTGGTGCTGACAGTTGTTGCCGTCACCCCGCCGCAGTCGCTGTTGCTACTGCTGCTGCTGCTGCCGCCGCCGCCGCCGCCGCCGCCGCGTCTGCATTTGCGTTTGCGTTTGCGTTTGCGTACCCATAGTTGCCTGCAAAGGAGCTGATTGCGGGTGCAGTGCAGTGCAGGATAGTGCAGGAGCGCAAGGGGGAAGGGAAGGGAAGAGATGGAGGACGGATGGACATGAGGTTGCTGAGGGGAAGGGAATATAAGAACGCACGTACATGATTACATTCAATACGAGGTAAAAAGTCGTGAACAATGACAATGGAGAAAGAGAGAAGAGATTCAATTCAGGGAAAGAAGAGTGAGGTGAAGAAGATGCTTACCGATTCTGCGTCGCCATTTCTCTCGCTCAGTCTCTCTTCCAGCGTCAGATCAGACACGGGGAGCAGACAAGAGGGGGGTACAGTTTTAATAAGAGAGGTGTGTGTTTTCTGTGGCTGTCCTCGGATGCGAAGCCCCGGGGCAATGGCTCAATGTATGGAACACGCGATGTTTCGTAGCTTTTGGGCGGTACACTATACTCGTGCCTCCTGGGGGGCCGCCACTTGAGGACGTGCAGCGTTGCTACTGATGCTACGGATACTGCTGCTGCAACTACTACCGCCGCCGCTGCTAGCCGCTGACGCTAGGTACCGAGGGGCTGCTTGCAGGCTTGGGTTGCCTGGTTTGCTTGGGTCGTGGTATACTTATGAATCGAGGATGAACAAGGGGGCATGCCAGAGGTGCAGAATGACCCGGGCTAGCTTCCAGAAGGGTGGTCGGTGATGTTGGCCCGAAACAACAAATATGGAGATATGCCGTTCGTCGTGATCGCTGCTGATGGTGGTTTGCAAAGGGCGTAGAAGAAAAGAGGAAGAGTTTGGGAGAGATGACGAAAGAGGTGCTCCGTAGGGAAGAAGAGAACGAGAGAATGAGAGAGATGATTCGAGGACGAAAGTCGATGGGGGGTAAAGTTTCCCCTCTGTCTCCCGTATGAAGTGAGTTAGTTGTTGGTGTGGTTTTGGGAGGGGGTGGACGGATTTCTGCTGTTGGCCAAGGCCAGGCCAGGCCAGGCCAGGGGACTGGGGACTAGGACTGCAACTTGAGTGGTGGGCTGGCGGGAAAGGGGGCGGCGACACGCCTTGGACGCTCTTGGTTGTGGTCGATCAGCCGGAAGGGGAGGGGGAAACGAAATGAAGAGAGAAAGAGAGAGAGCAGCATGTGCTGTGCTGTGCTGTGCTGTTACGACGCAGCCCACATGAAGTAGGTAATGGAGGTGTGTTTTGCTGTTTTGTGAAAGCTGGCCTGCCAGGCAGCCAATTAGCCAGCGGGCAGGGAGTTGACATAGACGGGTTAAACATGACTTGGGGGAAGGGTTCGACCGCGAAGAGGAGGGAATGAACCAACCGGGACGGCTATGTGAATCGGGGACTGACTGGATGAGGTTGATCTCTCTTCTCGATGGGTGTGTTCAAGCACTGAATGAGGAGGCTCAGCCTTGTATTTCCAAGGCCAAGACTTGATGCGTCGCTGCTATTCGGAGGGGGAAAAAAAACCGTAGGGTGCCAAGAGATTGTTTCTGGTTCCCTTCGTTTCGATCTAATTATTCTCACTCGGCGCTTGATCCCCCAGTCTCGTTCTGCCGCGAGGGGTTCACTCAACGATGAGAAGGCAGGATGAGGAAACAACACGAGCACTGGTTTACCATAAAAACTATGTACATACCTAACTACCCGACTAGTAGTACATAGTACCCAAGTAGCTAGGTACCTAACCTAACCTAGGTAGTCCCTGGCCGGGACGTTCAGGAGGATTCAGGGTCTCTGCATCTCTTCCTCAAACCGCACCTCCGTCCACCGATACCGATGAGGGAGGGGCAGGTGCAGGGGGTCAATCGGCCGATGACTAGTAGGTAGGTAGGTAGGTAGGTAGTATAGGTACTAAACAAAGGGGGGAGGAGGAAGAAGGCAAGGATGAGGTGAGGACAGAAAGGGGACATGACCCTGACCTGGAGAGAAAGAGGTCGCGCAGAGGAACGAAGGTCAAGGAGGGACCGCCCTAAAACCGCACCAACTTGACCAGGCCCCGACGGCCTCCCGCTGCTGCCAACGAATCAGGTATCGATGCAGTACGTCGGGTCGCGCGCTGGTGGGGAAGGGGACGCCCGTGGGCCCTCCCCTAAATCATGTCACAGATTGCATTGCACTGCACCACACCGTCGACGAGCCACTACACACTACGAATAGGATACTACTATGTATGTAGAATTTCCAACAGCTCAGCACGTGACCGATATCACCTTCCGGGGGTAGCAGCAGCAGTCAGGTAAGAGGGGCACCCCCACAACCGATTACCCCCCTTAACCAATCATCCTTTTAGGGCACTTTTTTTAGGTAATAGCTTTTAATTAATATAATAGTTTTTTTAATTTTACTATTAAAAACGCTTATATCTAAAATTTAAAGTACTAGCTTTTAAATTAGGCCTTTTAGGTACTTATTCTCTTTATTAAGTTAATAAATAAAGTAATAAGGTATATAATAACCTTTACTT
>MU846222.1:0-29843 GCA_030867225.1 Colletotrichum caudatum
TAGTATTATAAGGTATTTAACTAAAAATAACTAATTTAGTTAACTATTATAGAAAAATGGCATTTAACTAACTAACTAACTATAGGAATAGCTTTAAGTTAACTAACTAACTTTGAGGCCAAAGTTAGGTTGGTTGCTCTGAATGAAGCGCTGAACTGGTGTAGCCACTATCGCCGTCGTCCTCTGTCTGAGAATCATTGGCTTTGGCACATACTTCGAGTCCCTTGGAGTTGAGATGAAGGACCTGGATGGATGATCCTGATGGGGCACATATCCTGCTATTCCCGACAAGATGCCATTTGATCGGATGTTGTCGACGCGGTTGTCGAGTTGATAATGGTGATGGCCTTATTAAGACCTTAGCCTCGGATGAGACAGGTCCAATCTCCAACGTTTCCAAGTTTATGTACCACTTCTCGACCTTCCCCTGGCCCGCCCCACTTACAATGAAGTAAACAAAACTGCCGTTGGGCTTGGTTACTGGAACCTTGTGTGACCGTGGCTCAATGGCGGCATCCTTCAGCTTGCTGTGTATGGGTACTTTGAGCTGTTGAACCCCCTCTGCGGCGTCCGAATTGCCGCTGAAAAGCAAGTTGACAAGTGGTCTTCTTCCTTCAAAGTAGAGATTGAAACCATAGATCACCGCAATGCTACTTAGTGGGAGAACTTCTTCCAAGTTGATCACCCGCATTTTCCGAGTCTCGGACTCGACAAGAGGCACCAAGTGACAAGCCTTGGCCTTCGGAAATTCTCTGAGTGGACAACAGTGCTTCAAGGCCATTGGGTAGGTCGCGAGAACTTCCCTCCAATCTCTGACGAAACAGCAAAAGGATTGATCCAGATGTTGGAAATGGTCGTCAAGCCAATAGGGCAACGGAACCCCGAAACTGTCGTCCCCAGCATATTTATGACCCCTAGTACCCATTCTATAGGAACCAGCCTTGCGGTGAGAGTAGAAACCAAATAGAAATGGAGCTATTCTGCTTTGAACGGACAGGCAGGTCCAGAAGGCTTTGCTTCTGAGGAAAGTTTCAACCCGCTCACGGACATCTGGTGTCGGATCGATATCAAGCAAGTGTTGAAACCAGAAAATTGCCGCATACTGAAGGAACGAATTCTCTTGACATTTGTGATCCAGCAGACGGTCGAGAGGCTGGAACTTGTGGTACGGTTTGTACATAAGATAAGCCAGACAGTCCATGCCGAGATCCCGGCTAGCTTTCTGACTGTCGTGTACGAAGAACTTGTGGATGGGCTTGATAAGGTCTGCGCCCTCCTCTGTTGGATCTTGTTGGAGATAGTCGCTGACAGACTTGTGGCAGAACCTGACGACAGGGTCCAGTACCACAAGCGGTCCACATAGCTCCTTAATGAGTTCCCTACCATCCTCTAGTCTCTTCCTTTCGTCGTAATCTTGTGCATCATGATCAACGGAAAGAGCACCGATTACCTCGTTGAAAGTTAGCGACTGCTCTGATGTCACCAAAAGCGAGAATAGACGTCTAGGGGGAAAAGTCAGTAAGAGCCTGCTCTGGGTCATTGTGAGCATGACTGAATGTACTGACCGGGCAAACTTCTGCTTGTGCTTACTATGGCTTGCAATTCTTTCCAGTGAGCGGTTGAAATAACCGTTCAAGCTTTTTGGGAAGTGTAGCTCATCCTCAACATCCGAAAGCGAAACGACTTTCTTGCCACTGAGTGCGTGGCACAAAAGTCCCGCATACAAGAAACTTGCCTCTGTCTGTGCATATTTCTTGGCCAGTTCAACATCATGGATATTCGCGCTCAAGTATGTTTGTATGTCCCCGGCAATGAGCGCCGTGTCAGCCTCAATTTCAATTGCGGCGATTCGCTGCATTGACAGGTCGATTTTGGAGTGCTGCTTGCGACTGGTGAAGAGCCACCTCCCGCCACCAAAGGGTACTTTAGCACCCCGAACCATGTCCTCGAGGTCTTCCAGCATATCGTGTTTCCTGAGAAGGCTTGCGGTTGGCAAGTCCATGTCGACGCACTCATCAAGCCCATCAACAACCACATAAATGTTGTTACTCTTGGTCAGTTCGCTGATAAGCCTTGCCGCAAGCCCGGCACTGGCAAGGCCCTTCGGTTGGAGCTTCATCTCTTCTAGACAGATGCTGAAGAAAGATTGGCTGACATGAGAAATGAGGACATACAAAAGTTGTATGATTAGGCAACTAAACCCGTTAATTCCGTGTTTCCGGAGGTTGTCGTTGTAGGAAAAGAAAAAGTACGCCACCTTCTCTCCTCTTTCTTGAAGGTGGTCTATTATAGTAGATGTCAAGACGGTCTTGCCGGAACCTGGTGGCGCATTATACCACAGAACCGATTGGTGCTTTGAATCTCGCCATTTGACGAAACGAGGGTCCTCCAGAATCCACTCGCAAGTACCCGGCTGATGAGCTTGTCTGTTGCAAGTCTGATCACGTCTGAAGTCGATCTCACCAGCCTGTCCCGCCACCAACCATTGGCGAATACTGTCCATGCGTTGGCGTCGATTCGTATGCGCCTTGGAAAGGTCATTGATGGCATTCATATCATCTCGAAATCTCGTTTTGGCCTCTGCCATCTCATTGGAGATGACGGGATTAAACTTTTTCGACGATTTATTGAGGAGCTGTGAAGCTAGATGCCAGAAGTTGAGAATGTCTGCGTAGCTGCGAACTAAGCGCTTCTGGATATCCGGCTCGTCATTAAAAGTTGTGCTTTGCATTTCATAAACGCGCAGATTATCGGCGATGATGATGAGAGCTTCCAGCAAGCTTTCAAAGAATTCATGAAAGTCGACCGCCATGTTGAGAACCAGCCGAGCCGCAGTGAAAATCACGCCAGTTCCCATGGGGCCAGCTGACCCCAGAGCATATGGAGAGGAGACGGAAAGCTCAGACATGCGAACCCATCTGAGTTTACTTTTGCAGTTCATGTCCCACGAGCTTGGAGAGGACCGCAAGATACTGCTGGACATGTTGGAGAACCAGCAAATCACTTTTCCCACCGCCTGGGCCATCTTCCGACCAGGGACTCTGCTGTACACCAAAGTGCTTCATTTTCCCTGGGTGCTAGTATGCACCAAAACTGCATATGAGCAAGACATATCAATGGGTCCCTACATGGATGTTTATGCTACCTACACTGACTACAATGGCACCAGTGTCGGTGAGGCCTCACACTCGATCAGAATTGCGCAAAAGGTGCAGTTTGCAGGCGACAGCCCTGCATTTATTGCCGACCTCCCCATCCTGCCAAGAAAGTACGTTGTTGACGAAGACCTTGATTTCCGACTAGAAGAAAGGGGCAGAAAGTTCCTTCGATTCCAGGAAATGTCGATCGAAGCGTACGATGGCATTGCTCAGTACATGAAGGAACCCCCTTACTTCTTTTATGACCCGCGAATGAATAGTTTCTCGGACATTTGGCTTCCATACACTGTAGGTAGCCATGATTCTATGTCTCATACAAATCTCATTTTGCTGACAGAGTGCTTTTCTTTCAGGAGTCTGGCAGGGTTGTAATCGACAGGAAGACATTCCAGAATGATTACTACGGTAGTGTGCAATCCATCAGGAATGTTCACAACGCGACTCCAATTACGTGCCCGCCCTACGTATTTGGCTTCTCTCTCAGTCGCAAGCAGTGGTGTCGCTTGTTTCTGGACAACCTCGACAGCGTGAAGTGGGTGGAAAACGCTTGGGATTCGTTGATATTGGAAAGAAATAAGAAGCAAGTCATCCAGGCTTTGGTTACATCTCATACCTATCCAGACAATCCCAGGAATCAGCCTGAGCAGAAAGGAAAAGGGCTTGTTGTTTTGCTCCATGGAAGCCCTGGTTGCGGTAAAACCCTGACTGCGGAGCTAGCGGCAGAGGAAAAGAAGACAGCACTCATCCTCGCGTCATTGGGAGAATTGAACAAAGAGAACTGGTAAGCCAACCTTTTATGTTATTAATCAATTTCGTCCAATGGAGAGCGCTAATTATTTGCTTACAGCGCAATCGTGTTTGAGCGTGAGCTACAAAGATTCATGCAGTATGCCACGATTTGGAAGGCCGTTCTCCTACTAGATGAGGCCGACGTTTTCCTTGAGAAGCGTGAAGACAACCCTGGCAGCGCGGAGCGCAACGCTCTTGTTGCAGTTTTTCTCAAGCAGTTGGAGTACTTCTCAGGCATCGTATTTCTCACAACTAACCGATTGCGAACGTTTGATGCAGCCATGAGCTCACGCATTCACTTGGCGCTTGGATACAGGGCGCCAGATATTGAGACGCGCCGACAGTTGTGGGTGCAGTGTCTCAGCAAGCTTCCAGCCGACGAGAGAGATTTCGACGATGTTGACGATGTTTCAATGAATTTTGTGGATCAACAAATCAACGGGCGCGAGATTTCCAACGCCGTGAACACAGCCCGAACAATTGCGAGGTTTGAGAAGGAAAAGTTGCAGACCAAGCACATCGAACAGGTCATGAGCCTCAGAGCCAGTTTTCAGGACGATTTGAGGGCCGAAGGAAGGAAGCATACTTTGCCAGGTGGAGGTATGGATGCTTTGAGAAGGACCGGATCGATTATTGATGAAGTGGACGAGTACGTTTCATGAATAGTGTAGATAAATCAAGTGTCAGCTTTCATAGACTGAGAATCGAACTTTTCTTATTTTCAGCTCCGAATTAGAAGCAAGACTGATGAAGCTACTCATGTTCCAAGTCAGCGAAGTGTGCTCCTTATCAGCAGTTTAGAACCGTATAGTGGTCGCTTCGAGAGCCGTGAGAGACGACTAAGCCATGTTAGAGTTGCGGGTCAGAATGCGGCCAGTATGGAGCCTCGAAGGAATGAACATAGTCATGGCAACTAACAGGGTGCGGCGCTGCCGTGAAAGCGAACAAAGCACACCCAATGGTCCCATTTGTTTGTTTGATGCTCTCCGAGTGACCAATTTGCTTGTTCGACTTACCCCGGACGCTTTGTTTGCTCTGCTTGGCTCAATTTGATATGACGTCGAACCCATACTATACCTGGTTTTGCCGCCACCATTTGTGGCCGCCAACCTCTACATCGGTCTCTGGAGCCCTTGTGTATCCCTTCGAATCGATCGCCATCTCTGAGGGCGGTGGGTAAGGCTGATCCAAGATGAATTGGGCCCCTTCCAGCTTCTGAATCATCGTCGAAGGATGTCTTCCACATCTCCATCTTCTCCAGGAGATACTCCACGCCGCCCACAATATCCCAGAGAGTAACATGCGACCCCTTCTCGGCCCACCACTGCGTATGAAGCGCCTGCTGGTACAGCGGGGTAAGCATATCCTGCAGCTCAATAAGCAGGTACGTCTTCCTCCGGAATGCGTTTGCTGTAATCGGGATGTTGCTGGTTCTTCGCGAGGAAGGTCTGTATCTGGCTCTGCTTCATGATGGTGCGCTTGATGACGAGGTATGTGGAGTTCCATCGCGTCTCGTTATAAGGGGCAAATGGGCTATGACCAGCGTCGTGAGATCACACGGTGTCAACAATGAGTGACGCGGCGTCACAATAAAAGAAAGCAACAAAGGAGCATAACTAAACAGGAAAATCAAGGATTGAACAAGAGGCACAAGCAAAGATGGATAGATATGGCTGAGTATATTGTCTGATAGTTGACCTTCCCCAGGGGAGGTCAATGGTGAGAAAGACTATGATACACTTTCACAAAAGCGGCCTTGGTATGTACGTACATTATATGTACATAGGAGGTTAAGCCGTGTGGCTTTCCCCATGCACCCAGCCACATGGTGCATATGCGCCCCACATGTAGCAGCTGTACAGCAGCACCCAACGCTGACAATGCGACCGAAGGGTAGAAGGACTGACTGCACGCAACCTCATTCTCCAACTTCGCATCACCCAACAGCCCTCGATGCGAATTGCGCGACGCTGACCGATTCCGATTCCGATTCCTCTCGAATATGCGACACCGTAACCTACGAGCATTGTGGTAGCCATGTCATCGGCCAAGGATCTCGTCGAGTTTCCCGACGTGGAGGCGAAGCTCCAAAAGCCCTCGAAGCAATCCGCCTTTGAGAAACAGAGAGCCGAAGCAGAGGCAAAGAAAGCCAGCGAGGCAGCCGAGACAGCAGCAGTATACCAAGATTTCGTCAAGAGCTTCGACCACGACGATGAGGACGACGCGAGCACCGGCCGGTTCGGCTCTATGCCCTCACAAAGACCCCCTCCAAAGGCCCCCGGCTTTGGCGGCGCGACCTTGGGCGCGACTGCAGCATCCAAAAGGCACTTTGGCGCATCCGCCCTGAAGAGCGGCCCGGGAAGCCTGGGTCCTGTTTCCGGCTTCAAGAGCGGCCCGGGGAGCTTGGGGCCTCCGCCGGCGTCTTTCGGAAGGAAGAGGGGGTTCGATTCATTCCGGCAGGAGAAGGACAGAGACGGCAGGCTTGGATTCGAGGAACGGGAGGAACCCATGTCAGTTGCAAAGGTTTTCAACAATAGCGATGACGAGGACGAAGCAAACTCGGACTCGAGGGCCGAGGAGATGGCAGTTGCCAGGCCGACGTTGCGCCTGTCCCAGCTGCCGCCAGGGACCTCGCCCGCGTTCATCAAGTCGCTGATTCCAACAAACCTGACGGTCGACAACGTCAAGATCCTGCCCCCTGTGGGACCCTCTGGCACGGAGAGAAAATGCGCCGTGGCCATTGTCACATTATCGCAGGACACCCCAGCAACGGACATTGACGCAGCAGTCAGCTCGCTTCAGAATCGCTACCTTGGCTACGGTTTCTACCTTTCGCTACACCGGCATCTCTCCTCGGCCGTGGCGACCGCGACGGCATCCACGCTGGGTGGTACGTCTGCCGGATCCCAGCCTTTTGGCGCCAAACCTGTTTCGCAGCAGACGACACAGGGCAATGCAACGACGCAACACGCTTTCCACCGAGGCTTTGCACCGCCGACCTCTTACGCGCCAAACCTGGGAGGGCCTATCAACCGGAGCAGCATTCTCCATGTTCCCGTCAAACCGCCAAACGACATCAAGATGGTCCAGCTTATCAACAGGACCATCGAGTCCGTCCTTGAGCATGGCGTGGAGTTCGAGGCGCTGCTGATGAGCCGTCCCGAGGTGCAGCGCGAAGAGAAGTGGGCCTGGATCTGGGATGCCCGTAGCGAAGGGGGGATTTGGTACCGTTGGCGACTGTGGGAGATTGTCACGGGTGCATCTTCTCGTAGTAACAAGGGGAGGTATCTGCCGCTGTTCGACGCAAGTCACGCATGGAAAGCTCCGGAAAAAGGGCTGCCGTACGAGTTCGTCACCAACATTGACGAATTCGTGTCCGACTCGGACTACAACTCGTCAGACGACGAAGACTTTGACGGGGATAACCGCGAGAACCAGAACCAGAACCAGGGCCCCGAGGCAGAGGCCACTTTCTTGAACCCTCTCGACAAAGCCAAGCTGACGCACCTCTTGTCTCGCCTACCCACGACGCTATCCAAGATCCGAAAAGGAGACATTGCTCGAGTCACAGCTTTTGCCCTTACACACGCGAGCCGAGGAGCCGAGGAGGTTGTCGATATGATTGTGTCGAATGTCGAGAGGCCATTCGCACTGACGGCAGCCAACCCGGACTTTCGTTCCAGCATCAAAGACAAGGGGAGGCAAGGGGGCGGCTCCGAAGTAGCTGCCCCCGAACCAGAAGAGAAGACGGACAAGGAGGGCCCCGATACCAGCGGCGCAAGCCTTGTAGGCCTGTACATTGTCAGTGACGTGCTGTCCGCCTCTTCCAGCAGCGGTATACAGCGCGCTTGGCGATATCGACAAGTCTTTGAAGGGGTGCTCAAAGAACGCAAAACATTTGAGCATCTCGGCATGATGGCAGAGAGACTGAACTGGGGCCGGATGCGGGCCGAAAAGTGGAAACGGAGTGTCGGTCTCGTTCTCGGTCTCTGGGAGGGCTGGTGTGTGTTTCCGACGGAGAGTCAGGAGCTGTTCGCCAGCAGTTTCGACAGCCCGCCGTCTCTGAAGACACAAGAGCAGATAGAAGACGACGCAGCGAAGAAGGGCAGGTGGAAGCCAGTCGAGACGTCAACGCCAAGCGCTGATGTTGCCACCACCACCACCACCACCGCCACCGAGGCCTCTGATCAAAAGACATCAGAGCCGACGTCGGGTGACAAAGATGACGATGTCGAGGGCGAGCCAATGGACGAAGAAGACGTTGCCGGTGAACCAATGGAGGAGGACGATGTCATGGGCGAGCCAATGAGCGAGGAGGATGTGGAGGGAGAGCCCATGGCAGACGACGACGACGTCGAAGGGGAACCGATGGAGGAGGATGCGGGCAAGGCAGTGGAGGACCACCAGGCAGGCCCGGCCGAGCCCGACAAGGTGGGGGGAGGAGTGGCAAAAGAAGCGGATACCGGCGAGACACGCACGGTCGGACGGCTGCAGCTACAAGCCACGGCGAAGGCCCAGAACAGGAAACGGATGAGAGCGGTGGATATGTTTGCCGACTCTGGGGACTCGGACGAGGGCAAGTAGCCGCGCGTGGCGGAAGGATGGGCGTTGCCCGTCAAAGGAGGCCAAAGGGGCACCAGGGGGGGGGGAGTGATTGATAATCTTGCTCACCTAGCCTAGTGAAGACTCGAGGTATCTGAAGAATTGACCAATGCCCAGAGTCGCAAATGCAGATATGTCTTGACTGGAACAAGGGCCGGGACAGGTAGGTAACATGTGGAGGACGAGGGCTGTGCCGCCGAGTGCCGCTCAGCAAGGCGCGGCATGGCAAGGCACAAGGTGATGATGACGGGCAAGCCCTGGTATGCGACGAAGGAGACATGACGGCATTAGCCACGAGCTGGGGGCCAGGGGGGGGGGGGGGTTGGACCTATAGACTCGACACGGGATATTGTCGGGTTGAGTTTTGACGCGGCGGCGGCGCGAATGGATATCTTGCTTTTGTGAGTGGCTGTATCATGTCTCTTGTCTGACGGGACGTTCCATTCCATCAGTCGATTGGGAGTTACGGCCAGCAGGTACGGGGGTGACCCAAGAAAGGGAAACCCGAATTTTGGGTTCACGACGGATACACACAGCGAGTTTACATCCGACAAGAGTCGGCACAAAAGCGGCCAATGTTACATCAGAAGTGCCCACCTTTTCCGGAGTCCTCTCTCTCTCTCTCTCTCTCTCTCTCTCTCTCGTGTGCGCGCCAGTTCTATGCCTGCACAGTCACGGATACGCATTCTTCGCCAAGTGTAAACGATAGTGGTCTTGGGTTTTGGTTGGGAGGGGGCGTGTTATGGCAATGATGGTGGTGGTGGTGTTGGTGGTGGTGGTGTTGGCATAACTCTCGTTCGACGACCGTCTCGTTGGATTTTGGGTGAGCGGACCCCGGCCAATCAAAACTTGCTCACTTCCCATGCCTCTCGAGCCTCTGGCTGTGGGTTTTTTTTTGTTTTTTTTTACTTGCTCGCTCCCACCCCCTCCCTGCCTCCCTCCCTCCATCCATCCATCCATCCATCCATCCACGCATGAGCGTATTGTATTGCCCATCTCCCCTCGCCTGTTTTGCTTTCCCCGCTCTGTTCTTCGAGCGGGAGGAGGATGTGAAGCTGGCACGATATCTGCAGGTGGTGGGGGTTACAACTAACGGAAGGCCAAGACCGAAAAGGTACTCCATAGTTTACACGTGTTGGGTAGAAACGCAGAGCCGGACCCTTGGAGTCAAACTGGGATGCCGTCAGGTGGAGCTCTTCGAAAGCATGCCAGGACGCATACTATGTACATGTACCTACTCGGCAGGAAGAAGTAATACCGCCGAAGATGTTTCCACCTGCGAGCGACGTGGGCAACTCTAGTCTCATTTGACAGCAGAGTAGGAGGCGGGGGGGGGCATGCGGTCGAGTCCCCAGGCAGCCGGAGCTTTTGTCGGGCGCCGTCCGCTTGTCGGCCGGCCTACTTAACGGCGTACGCCAGCGCGCCGTCGCGATGGGCCCGGTTTGGCGGGATGTTGGTTTATTGGGGGGAGTGGACTGGCGATCCGCGCGGGTGCGAGCTCATCCATCGGACTGGACTGGACTGGACTGGACTGGACTGGACTGGGCAAGGCTAGGCCAGGCAGAAGCCCACGCCCATCCATCGGTCGTGTACGAACGACATGACACCTTGGCAGCGACCGATGAGGTCTCATCGGCGGATGTTCCAAAGGAACCCTGACCTGGGAGGGGACTGTTCCTTGGCCGCAGCAGCAGCTCCGAGGGAACAAACAGCATACAAGTAGATGGGAAGGCACCGTAAGGTTGGTCAGAGGATGGCTTCTGAGAGGTTGCTGACCCGAGGAGAAGGGAAGGAAGGCAAGGGAGAAAGGGACCATCGCATGTTCAACTCATGTTCTGGGGCAGGCAAGCAAGCATGGTGAGTTGGAACGGGCGGGGCGGGAGGGTGGGTGGGTGTGCAGCTCGACTGACCCCCGTGCGTCCGTCCCATCACGCTTGTATTTCCACACGCGCACACACACACACACGCACATGCACCCACACTCATATGTCGAACCTGTCAGGGACATGCCTAATTGCTGCTGTACTGTACTGTACGGTAAGCAGAGGCAGAGAGACGCAGGCAGACGCAGTCGGCGGCATGGCGATCGTGGCACCCGCAAGCCGAGCTGTAGTAGTAGTAGTAGTAGTAGTAGTGGAAGTAGTGGAAGTAGTGGAAGTAGTAGCAGTAGTAGCAGTAGTAGCAGTAGTGGTAGTGGTTCCTTCGCCGCTGCACGGCGCCAGCATGTACACATGTGCGGAGTACCTGTAAGACTAATAACCCCGCCTCGCGTGGAGCTGTTTCGATGCGCGACGGGGATCCTTTGGAAGGAGGGGGGGGCATCTCATCCATCGTCGTTTTCCACCTCGCCACGCCACGCCACGCCCTCGTTCATCGTCCCCGCTGGCCGCTACGCTACTACCTAGGCATTGACTGGACTGTACTGGACTGGACCTAGGCTAAGCACATAACCACTCGTTAGTCCGAGCATCAGCTCAGCAGCCACACCGAGAGAGAGAGAGAGAGAGTGAGAGAGAAAGAGCAGCAAGAGGTTGGTAGGTAACTAACCAACTACTTAGGCAAGTAAAAGTAACGAACGGACGGCCCTTTGTGATGATTCGTTTCTGCCCTCCTCCACCTCTTCCCATACATACATGGTCTACCTACCTACTTAACCAAGGTACTTACTGTGCGTTGTCAGCCATATGATATGCCCTGGCTAGGTATGTGTGTAGCTACGTATGTTACAGCGAAGTACTTGTTCTACTCACTCATCCACTCACTCATAAACACACAAACACACACACACACACACTCTCTCTCTCTCTCTCTCTCACGCACCCACTTAATCAACTGTCGACACACCGGTTGGACTGCCTGTAACTTGCAGGTTTGGCTTGCTTAGCTACCTACCTACCTCGGTGGTTGACCCGAAGAACCCTGCCCGTACTGTCCCGTCCTCTACTCCCGCCATCCCTCCCTCCCCCTCTCATAACAGGCACTCAATTCTACTCTCCGTTGCCGACTGCCGCTGGCTGCCTGAGTCGTACCTCGACACACGCCCGGACTCGACTCGCTCTACCCACCCGGGTTTCCATTCTTCCATTCTTCACCTTGACATTACACTACCTACCTACCTAGCCTAACCTAACCTAACCTAACCTTGTCTACCGCGCAGCCCTTTCTCTATCTCTCTCTCTCTCTCCACTCCAGTCTTTCGAAACGCCGCTCGTTTCTCGCCAATCTGGATCCAACCCTCTCTCTCTCTCTCCCTCATCCCGCATTTCCCTTCGAGGTTCCCTTTTGGTTCTTCTTCGTCCACCTACCGTTCGACCGACCGACCGACCGTTGCCAACTTTCACCGAACCCCCCTCGCCGACCGTCCGCCCGCATACATCACAGACAGCTCGCCGCACAGAAAACCACACAGATCCAGGCCCCGATACAGACCAGACCAGACCAGACCAGACCAGACCAGACCAGACAGACGACGCCCACGACTGGTCGAGTCGACACCGAGAGCTGGCGCCCGCCTCCATGTCTCACCTCGCGGCTCACTCCAAGGGTCCAAGGTCTGTCTGTTGGAGTCGCATCCAGAGAAGAAAAAGTCATCGCAACTCGCCCCCCCTCCACGCCTCGCCTTTGGCTCGCTCTCGAAATTCGAAAATCTCGATAGTCGCAAACAACACAACCGCCCCTTCCCTCCCCTCATCTACCCTCGCTCGCGACCTCAACGGCCCGCCTCAACGGCCCGCCTCAACCACAGCCCGCCCGCCATGCCGCTCATCAACGGCCAGAAGATGGCCTGGTAAGTCGTGCACTCTACTTTCTTGTCGCGATGCCATCTCGCTCTTGTCTGTCTTGTGCCCTCTGTGGCATAAAATAAAAGCCCCTCCCCCCTTTCTTCTCTCACACGAGCCAGAGCCCTGCGCCGTGTCCCCTCATCTCTGTCGAGTCCAGCCCCGCATCGCATCGCATCGCATCGCATCGCATCGTCCTGGACCCTTGAAGCTGACTGGCCCTTTCTACCTTTCGCCGCTCAGCGAGCCATGTATTCGTGGTCACCGTTCCACGAAATGCACCCACGCGAATGAGCGCTTGATGGTCCCCGTGCGAAAGCCCGGCCGACCCCTGAGCACATGCCCTCACCCGCCCTCCCGCGCCTGCGGCTGTGGCAGCGTCACTGCCGCCATCCCAAGGAAGCAGAAGTGCGGCTGCGGGTCGAGTAGCGCAACACCCACCACCGAGGAGTCGTCGTCGTCGTCTTCGTCGTCGAGCCTCGTAAAGGCAGAGTCACCCGCGAGCGATGCCCCGCCAATGTCCCCCACCAAGGCCCCGGCCTCCTTTCGAATCCAGAAGATGCCAGCCAAGCCTACCGGTCGCAAACAGTCGTTCGACCCCGTCAACTTGGAGAGGATGGATGCCGCCAATATTAACATCCTGCCGCCCTACGACATGCCGCAGCCGAACCACATGCCCCACGCGAACGGCGCCATGCCCGCCATGCCCGCACAGGGTCCCGCCATGGAGTACGCCGCGATGCCCATCATGGCCGGCGTCAACGGCGGTTTTCACCACCAGCCCATCATGTACCCCATGTTTTCACAGCACATGTCCGCCCCCATATTCCCGAACGGGGCCGCGATGCCGATGCCCCACACGAACGGCGCAGCTTCGACAACGGGCACGCCGGCGCTGCCGTCTATTCCCGCCCCAGTAACCGCCACGAATGGGGGATCCTGCTGCTCTGGCAGGGCTAACGGAGCCGCGAAGCCCGCGCCCCCACCGCCTTCACTTACAAGCGCCAGCACGGGGGGCTCGTGTTGTTCGGGGCCGGCCAAGGCCGAAGGAAGCTCTAAACAACCTTCCAGTGTCAGCTCGAGTCCAAAGACGCAACCGAAACCGAACATGGCTGGCTGCTGCTCCGGCAAGGCACCTGCAATCGATACTGACCTAGCGACGAACGGCGGCGGCGGACACCACATGTCCAACGGCCATGTGTCGCCTTCGAGTGCCATGGCCATGTCACCTTTTCAAACGCCCATGGCCATGCCACAGGGAATCTATCACTCCTACTTTCAACCCACCATCTTCACTTACCCCCCGCAATACGGATCTTTCATGTCGCCCCTGCAGCCAGAGCAGTGGAAGCAGACAATGGAGGCTCTGCATTACGGCCAGCCGGTTCCGCAACCCGCGACGTACAACATGCCGCCGAACCCCATATTTACGCCAGAGGGCACGACCACGACGGGACCCGAATCGACGTCGCATACGTGCGGATGCGGCGACGGATGCCAGTGCGTGGGCTGCGCCGCGCATCCTTACAACGACGCGACGCAGGACTACGTGCGGTCTGCGTACTTGAGCATGCACGAAGACTCTTCCAGAGCGGCCAACGGGACGAACGGCACGGATGGGCACTCGGAGCGCACGGTAGCCAACGGAGCAGGAGCCTACGGGGCCGAGTCTCACGCGAACGGAGACGGCGGCGGCTCTCCGCCCGCGCCGCAGACGCCCTCGGATGCAGCATCTGGGTTGAGCGAAGAGCAGGCGCTGTCGGCTAGCGACTTCTTCTTCGTGACGTATCCATTCAGCGGCGACGGATGCGCCGGCGAGACCTTGTCGTGCCCCTGCGGCGACGACTGTCAGTGCCTCGGCTGCTCGATACACAACAACTCGCCGATCCCCGAGTCCTAGCGCGATGCTTGACTGTGACGGACGGGCCGGAGTCGAAGATGACGACTTGGTTAGATGTGGAGTGTTTTATGACCACAGATGTGGTTTGATGACGATGGATAAATGAGAACGGTTTTCTGGGAAGAGCAAGGTCGTCATCGGTCTGCCATGCCATGGCTTGCATTTGCGGTGTATGTTTTTTTTTTATAAAAAAACATATTTTTTTTTAAAGACGATACCCTACATACTGGCTCTATCGCAGTACTCATAGATATTATTTTGACGGTCCCCGGAGGACCGGAACGCAGGCCCCTTTTGCATAGCCCATCTAATGTTTGCGCTGCTGCGTCTTTGCACTTTGAGAAACGTGGTGATGGACCCTTCTAAGCGAGTACATTTCGAGTCGAGATCTCAAACCCAAACCCAAACCCAAACCCATTGCTAACAAACACGGGGGTTGGGTGAGTTATCCCGGGCCGGTCGTCGAACGAGGTGAGGGGAACTCGGCATGTATGGCCGAGGGTGGTGTGGTACTCTCCGGACCGAATTTGGGGTACCCACGGCTCCGCGGGGAGGGGGAGGGGGGTCCCCAGCCACATTGCAGCGGCACCGACCTGAGGATCCAATCCAGCGCCCCCCCCTTTCCCCTGCTTGTCTTGGCGCCTGAGCGACATGCGGCAGTGGCACGAGCATTTTTCCCCTCTGAACAACGTCAGCGACGACACAGCCAAGCAGCATATTTATTTGCACTTCTTCAACCATCCCTCTTCTACCTTTCGTCATCGTTTGCCGGTAACCATCTTGTTTCCCCCCAAATCGCATCAAGGACCACCAGGCCAACTCCGGCAGATATCGACTCGACTGTCGCGGCAGGACTCTCGCCGCTGAAACCGTAGTCAAACAGGACAGACAGACAAACTCCAACGCCAGCCATCCCCACCACCATTTCTTATCCGGGACATACCGATCTCGTAGAGGGGAGGTCCTTGTCGGAATTTTTAAAGACCTGACTGACGCGCGGTTTGCCTATCATCGTTCAGGGGGGGGAGAAAGGCTTGATTGGAGCACTTGTCGGGCAGAGGCGCCAGTAGTCTTCAGTCGAGGGGGGGGAAGGGGGTGCCCAAGGGAAGCATCATCATTCTTTCCAGGTCCTGAAGAGGTTTGTCTCATCCTTGTAAAATCAAAGAGAGGGGATTAAAAAAAAAAGAGTTTGAGAAGCGTTCGAGACTGTACACCCAGCCCCCGTCATGCCTACTACTATGGACGAGCGCTCGGGTGGGCGGATGAGCGCGGAACGGCAACGCAGGCGGACGCGCTCTCGGTCCGTGACGCGCACCCGGTCGCGGTCGCCCAGGCGGCATCGGGATGAGGCCAGGCGGAGGTCTCCCATCGGCGACGGGGACGGCGGCGGCTCGCATCGGGAGCGGAGACGGTCGCCGCCCAGCGAGGACCGCGACCGGGAGTCCAGACGTCATCGCCGGCATCACCACAACCACCACCACCACCACCACCACCATCACCATCACCGCCACCGGGGCGACAAAGACAAGGACCGCAGCAGCAAGACCGCCGCCGCCGTTGAGCCTCTGCCGTACGAGGCCAGGCGGCTGTCCAAGTCGGAGCTCGGGGTCTTCCGGCCGCTGCTGGCGTACTACCTCGACCTGCAGAAGCAGAAGGACATCCGCGACATGGACGAGCGGGAGGTCCGGGGCCGGTGGAAGAGTTTCGTGGGGAAGTGGAACCGCGGGGAGCTGAGCCAGGGGTGGTACGACCCCGAGATGTTCGTGGCGGCCAAGGAGAGGGCCGTTGAGGAGGGCATCGACGAGCCCAGGGAGGAAGTGCGGCGCGATGATGTCGATGCGGTGGTGAAGGAGGAGAGGCGTGGTGGTTGGCGGGGCGAGGGAGATGAGGAGGGGGAAGAGGACGACGACGAAGACAACGACGACGACGACGACGACGACGACGATGATCTCGGGCCGAGGCTCCCGCCCACCGCGCGGGAGGGAGGGGGAGGCCAACGCTCGGGCCCCGGGATCCCGAGCATGGCGGACCTGTCCCTCCACCGCGAGACGCTGGGCGAGGAGGCGCAGCAGGAGAGGGAGGCGCGGGCGGCGGAGCTGCGGCTGCGGCGCAAGGAGGACCGGAAGCTGCAGCGCGAGCGGCTGGACGACGTGGCGCCGCGGGCGGAGGCCGGGACGCGCGAGAGGCAGCTGGAGAAGCGGGCGCTGGTCAACGACAAGATGAGGGAGTTCCGCGACGGGGCCGGGGACGGCGGGGCGCCCGAGGTCGGGGAGCGGGAGCTCATGGGGGGCGGGGACTCGCTGCAGGAGTTCAGGGCGATGAGGGCGCGGGAGGAGAGGAAGAAGACGGAGAGGGAGCTGCGGCGGGAGGAGATGGCGAGGGCGCGCGAGGCGGAGCGGGAGGCGCGGGTGAGGGAGTACCGGGAGCGGGAGGAGGGGGTCATGAAGGGGCTGCGGGAGCTGGCGAGGCAGAGGTTCGGCTGAGCCCGTCGGCCGCCCGCGCACTCTACGCGTTTTGTGACTCCCCCTCCCCCGCGCCCCGGGGGGGAATTCGAGGGCTATGGAGTAAGGTTGATAACCAAGTGCGGCCGCGGGGGGAGCTGGTAGACGTCTCTGAGCAGGCACAAACAAGAAGATGGGATTAGAAAGGAACACACACACATTTATATATATATTATCAAACTAATTACCGAAACATCACCCTCGGTTTCGCTCCTTTCCATCTGAGCATCTCAAGTTGCGCCACCCGCACTGTACCATACGTGCGTTTTAGGCCGCCTGCCCGTACAGTGCCGAACGAGAAACCAGACTCTGCACTGTACCCACAACCACATCGCAACAAAAAAAAAACGACTGCGAAAAAACTGCGACTCATTCTCTCATTCTCTCCCTCTCTCTCTTTCACCCCGCACCCGTTCAGGTAAGTCGAGTCCTCTCAAGACGGCAACTCTGACCGGCCTCTGACGGACCACTACAGAAGTCCCTTGATCCGGAGACGACTCATAAAAAAGAACCGCCCACCCCAAACAAGAGGGCCTCAGTTGTCGGGAGTGTTCTCACTGTTGCTCGTTTTTTTTTCCCAGACCGACCCCGCCATCGCATCTGCCCCCTCTCCCCCCCCCCCTCACCAACCTCGAGCGAGGGGTTTGAAGATCCAAGGGCTCGAACCCGTCTTCAGTAACACCCTCGGAATTACCGACGCCCCGCGACCAGCCGGCGAGCAAAAAAAGCAATGAGCCCCGTCAGCGACGTCGCCGACGGCGACACGGGGGACCTCTTCGCCGACCCGGAGGACTACTACCCGCCCACGCCGCCGCCCACGACGCAGACCCACACGCTGTCGTCGGGCCGCGTGCTCACGCTCCACCTGGTGGGGTACTCGCCGACCGAGGCGCACCACCTCTGGAACGGCAGCCGCGTCGTGTCGGACTACTTCGAGGCGGACCCGGCCCGCGTCCGGGGCAGGACGGTGCTCGAGCTCGGCGCCGGCGCTGGCCTGCCGTCGCTGACGGCGGGGATCCTCGGCGCGCGGCGGGTCGTGGTGTCGGACTTCCCCGACGTCGACATCGTGCAGACGATGCAGAAGAACGTCGACGAGGCGGGCGGGCTCGAGGGCGTCGTCGTGCCGAAGGGGTACGTCTGGGGCGCCGACGTGGCGCCGCTGCTGGAGATCATTGCCGAGCCGGAGCGGGAGCAGCCGGCGGGAGCGGGGGGTCGCAACGAGGAGACGACGACGACGACGACGACGACGGCAGGCAGCAGCAGCAGCAGCGGCGGCAAGAAAAAGTTCGACGTGCTGGTGCTGGCGGACCTGCTGTTCCGGCACTCGGAGCACGGCAAGCTCGTCGACACGATCTGGGGCGCGATGGCGCGGGAGAGGGGCGCCGTGGCGTACGTCTTCTTCACGTCGTACCGGCCGTGGCTGCGGCACAAGGACCTCGCCTTCTTCGACGTGGCGCGGGGGAGGGGCCTCGTCGTGGAGCAGGTGCTGGAGACGAAGATGGAGAGGCCGCTGTTCGAGGGGGACCCGGGCGACGTCGAGGTGCAGAAGACGGTGAGCGGCTTCGAGGTGCGGTGGCCGGAGGAGCTGCTGGAGGGTTGAGGGGTGTGTGTGTGTTGGGACTGCCATCACGCTTGGAAAGAAGGATCAGTCTTTTTTTTTTTTTTTTTTTTTTTTTTTTGGTGAACCAGGTTTTTAAAACGAAAAGGGACTTGGAAGGGCTTGGAAAGGGGGTCACGTCACGAGCGTTCGGGGCTTGGAGAGGCATCGGTTTTTGGCACCTGGAGCGATGGCTGGATAAGAGGAAACGAGCGCAAGGCGGCGACGGATGGGAGGGCATCGCGGCTGAGGGTGGGGGCAACACGCCCTCCCGGGTTGAGGCGCGATTTTTGCACAGGCAAACGGAGATGCTGTCACGCAGGGAACCGGCGGCGGGTTGAAGGCAGACTACTAGAGAGAGGGTCATAATCTGCCATTCCTGAATACCAGGTGATAATCGGGGCGTTGTCCGGTTGCCTTCTTCTTCCCCGGCGACTGGGACTGAGGCAGCGAGTGCGGCATTTCGCCTCGACGGGCCCAACCTCGGCTCTTGGAGTTTCCTCCTCGGGGCGTGGCTGGGAAGAGGACGACGGCTTTGATGCTGGAGCCCGGCGGGACCTTGGCAACACCAGACCCAAGCCCGGGCCGCACTCCCTCTACACGAGTCCCGGCTTCTCTGGCAAAAATAGGTCAGATCCCCCAAGGAGCCGGTGGCTGGGGGATCAGGAACGGTTGAGAGAGAGAGATGAGGAACAATCTTGTTTACACCAAGTGGTTTCACCAGAAAACTGACCGCTTCTAGTCAGGCACCTAGAACTGAAGTTATGCCCGGGGTTGGTGTTTACTAGAGCACTCCGGCCACAGCTGCAAGAGTCCTATTTTGCACAAAATGAAAAGACAAAAAAAAAACAAAAAAAAAAGGGCTACCGATATTAGCAAGTGCCGGTTGGCTCAAATGCTTCCTTACCCGCCGACGGTTCGACCAGCGACCAAGGAATCGACGGAACCCGCTCCGCTCAAGACCCAGTGCCGGTTATTTCGACTAGCGGAGATGCTAGACGCTTGGTATATAAGTGAAGCAGTACCGAATTGGGGCTATTCGTGGACGCCCGTCAGCAGACCATGCAGAAAATCGCCCGTTGCGTCGCTCGCATCGCGGTTCCTTGGCCGTCTTGGCATTGGAGGAGACGTAGCGAACGAGGAAGCCAACGTTATCGCGTCTCGGCATTCGCAGCGCGAAGCCATGAGATCCTTCCACCAGCCAGCGGCAGCTCCTCCCCAGCCGCGGACGGTCATGTCAAGGGGTACGTATGTTCCGGCAGCAGTTGGGCAGTCTGGTGATCCGGGCGAGTGGTTCAGCCAAGACGAACGGCGGTCTTGAGGGTGCCTACATGCCCGAATCGTTAGTGGTGGTGGTGGTGTCGCAGCAAGGTTTGATGGGCCGTAATCGTTGGGGGGAGGGAGCTTTCTGTGCCCACGGGGAGTCGAGGAGACGCATTAACGAGTTCATGAGCGAATGGGAGGGGGGGCCACCTGGTGCGGGAACCAAATCTCTGTCTGAAGCGGTCATCAGTGTGCGGCGGGGAGGGGGAAAAAAGCGATCCTTATCTCGTCCTCGCTGCCGTGGAAAACGCGCGGATGCCGTCACGAGAACAAGCCGATGAGGAGGCCTTCTACTACGTAGAACCAAAGCCCCCTCCTCCCCCACGGAACGGACTGCTCGAGGCCAGATACAGCCAGCCCGAAACGAGACATGATGCGGAGTGAGGACGGATTGGGAATGGGTTCGATGCGACGCCAGAAGGATCGTGTGGCCCTGCTTGATGTTGGAGCCGAGGTCAGGCCAGGTCCCCCCCGTCAGTCAAACGGGGTCTTTTCTGCAACTCTGTATGACCTGGCGTTGACAAGCCTTGGGTTTGGGGGGGGGGGGGGGGGGGGGGGGGGGGGGGGGGGGGGGGGGGGGGGGGGGGGGGGGGGGGGGGGGGGGGGGGGGGGGGGGGGGTTGATGGGCGTGATGGCTGCAGGAGTCGTAGGGTGGAGAGAAGACAGCAAGCAGGGATAGGATGACGATTACATACATACATGGATGGTAGTGCTCTCGGATTGCAGAGCAGGGGAGGATTAAGACAAGAAAGCATGAGGGTGTCTTCCGGCGCAGCTTATCATTGTTAATGTCATGGATGCCGTGAGTGAGTTTCCGCCGGAGCGTGAAGTGTGAGCTTGTGAAGTGAGGTAGGAAGGCAGGTACCTAGAGTCGTACCTACCTACCTACCTTGCTGGGGAATGTGCAAACGGGGAAAATGGAGAAGGAAAATCCGGAACGGGGGTATGGGGTGGGGGGGGGGGGAGGAGCTGTTACCCCACACTTTGCACCTTGGAGGCAGGTGCCATGCTCTCCTCTCCTTGCTGGTTTGGTGGCAGGTGGGTGGGTACCTAGGCAGAGGCAGGTGTGAGTAGGCATCGCAGTTTCCGTTCCCGTTGCTCCTGCCGCGACGGGCTCGGGGCTTTCCTTTCCTGCATCTTGCTTGTCTTGTCGTCTGGGCTTTTTTCCCCCGACGCGTGCGTGCGTGCGTGCGTGCCTGTCTCTGCATCCACTGGTCTGCGAAGTGGTACTGTACTCACCTTACGTAATATCCGCCTTCAAATGCAGGGCAGGTTCTCCCATCTCTTCTCGCCCACCACTCATCGGCCACTCCCACACACACACATTGCCTGCGGCGCGTTGCAGCCGTCGGGAATTTCCCCGACTGTTATACTAGGTATGTAAGGCTTGAAGATGGGATGTCACGTCCAAGGAAGGGGTCAATGTACCGAAGCCTCGACTGCAATTTCCCGCCACCCACAACGCCTTGTTGTTACATGGCCATGTGCGCATGAGGTGGTTGACTGAGAGAGAGAGAGAGAGAGAGAGAGAGATAGCGGCACCGTCGTGTCGTGTCACAAGGACGACGAACGTCGTATCACGCAAAAGACGAGAACAAGTGTTGGACGTGTGCAACTTGTGCCCACTCATACGAATGGCGAGACCTGATGTGATTGATATTACTACTATTCCGTAGGTGCCTACCTAGGCATGTAATCTGAACAGGCAAACAAACCAACTGTGTTGGCCTTGGAGAACCGAACCCCTCTCTGGGCTTCATCAAGTATTTCCATTCCAGTGCGCGTCTCGGCCTCCGCATTTGGAGACGTGGAGCGATGCCCGCCCCCCGCCCCGCCCGGCAGAATTTCCATTTCCTCCCACGACTGACAGACACTCTTGTGGTGGTTTCTCCAAAAAAAAGGGGACGAGCGCGCGCGCGCGGGCGCGGTTCGTTAGCCGAAGCGGCCATCTCGCCGGAGGGGGGGTTCCCCTGCCACGATTGGCCGCTATATAGCGAAGCTGCCATTGGTGCGTCTTTGGGGCCTGGCCTGGACTGGACGTTTCCTCGACCCCTGGCACATGGGCGATGGGAGCTTGTCTTGCCCTGTCTTGCAGAGGGCAGAGTTTTGACGTGCGACGGAAGAGCGGAAGTGAGAAGAAAGGAGGGGAGGGGGGGGATGGCTGGATGATCATCATCATGTGTTTACATACGCAGTAGCAAGCAAAAGATGGCCAAACCTTGGCAGATGGGATGGAGATTTGTAGGTAGGTAGGTACGTAGTCGTGAGTGTGTTTGCCGTGTATGCTGTGCTATGCTGTGCTTCGGGCCCCAAGACTCATCGTCGGCATCGTCTTGGAGCCCGCGCCGACGAGGAATGATTTCATGGCCGGTTTCCCATTGGCACCGCGACGTGAAGCTCCCTCCCTTGCCCTCACCAACGACAGAGTACGATTAGAGACCACATGCAAGCAACCCTGTTGCGGTGTGTTGAGGCATGCTGAGCAGGGCTGTTCCTGGGAAGGTTGGCTCAGGCTTTACAAAGTACCTACACTGCACGCACGAAGTACGGATAGTATGTATGGTATGTGTGCGTGTATGTATGTATGTATACCTGGCTAGATGGTCTGGGCAAGGTACTTTCCGCCGACGACTCCACTGGAAAGGCACTTCACACATGTCAAACCCAAAGTCACCCGTTTCTCAGGCAGGCAGACAGAGACAGACAGACAGACAGACAGAGGCTGTTGTTATGCTCCAAAGTGCAAAGTGTCTTGTCCCACCTCTCGAGAGAATCGCCATTCAAAGACTTGTTTATTTTTTCTGCTTGCCTCATCTTACTACCGGCTACGTGGCCTACCTTACTTGGGAGGGAAGTAAGGTAAGGCTGAGCGAGCACCTTACTACCTAGGTACTTTGGGTGTCGGGCACTTTACCTGCATACTACTAGGTACCTAATGGTGGGCTGTACTGACTGACGTACCCGGGTGCTTCTCCAATGCGGAGAGAGAGGAGACAACCCCAGACCCCAGATTCCTTCCTTCCTTGCCTGGATTTCCCCCCATCCAGCCGAAGCCAATTCTTTCTCTCCTCATCACTCTCTCCACCTTTTCCCACCCCATCAATCACGACACGATCGACCGACCGCGACGACCACCTCACCTCACCTCTCCTCTCTTCTCCTCTTCTCTCCTCACCTCACCTCACCTCCCCTCGCCTCACCCCGCCCGGCTGGCCACATCCATATCCGTGTCCACATCCACGTCCACATCCACGTCCACATCCACCATCCATCCATCTGAGGCGCATCCGTCCATCGCCTTCGCCATACCCTCCCCTACCAAGCCGCCTCCGAGGCTGTCATCCTTTTGCCTACCTACCTACCTACCTACCTAACTACGATTACTACGACGACAGATGTTCAGGCAGGGCAGCATTGACGTTGCATTCCATGGTAGCTTCCTCCGTTGATCCTCCGGTACATTATCAAAACTCTGCCGCCCTCTCTCTCAATCTCACTCTCGCTCTTACTCCCACTCTTTCTCTGTCGCTCTGCAGCCTTGCCTTGTCTGGGCTCTTGTCTCCTCACGCGACCGCCGTGCCAACCTTTGCACCGCGCACACCAACAAATAACACCCACCTCACCTGGTCCCATCTACGACATATCTGCAACCAACCTAGGTAGTCGTTGACAGTCTACCCGGAACCCCATTGCAGTGCCGCACCGCACCGCACCGCACCGCACCACACCGTACCGCACCGTACCGCACCGCACCGGTCCATCTTATCCTCCTCCTTCTCCGCCCATCCCAGCATCCCGCCGTCGTCTATCTCGTCGCACCGCGCGCCGCAGACACCCGATATTCCCGTGTTTCCCCCCTTTCAGCTCATCCCCGACCAGTTCTTGGCTGCTCCTACCCATCCACAAGTACCGAGCTTTGCCTCCAGATACCTACCTACCTACCTACCTACCTACCTACCCCAGCCGATTCCTCCACCTCGCCTTGCCTTACCTCACACCTTCGGCTCCTGAGGTACGGCCGCACCTCGCACCGTTTCTCTTTGTCTCGCTGCTCTGCTTGGCCTGCCTGTCTGCTGCCCTGCATCTCCGCTCTCAAGGTCCACAATCCCTCAGAGCCTAGCCTAGGCCGCCCATCCGTTATTCCCATCTCCTCGCCTCTCCTCTCCTCTCCCCTCCCCTCCTCATCCATCCACCTACCCACCCACCCATCCAGCCCATCCGCCTCCTCTTTCTGCCTCCTCTCCCGAGCGCGTCTTGTCTCCTCATCTCCATCAATTCCCCGCCTTTTTGCTCTCCCACCCCCTCCCTGCCATTTACCTCGTCGACCTCGCTGCCACTTTACTTTATCCAAGGGTGCTGTTGTTTGACCCGACCGAGTACCTCCGGTCCACGCTCCAGTTTTCGCATGCATGCTTGTTGTTTTTGTGTCCTCCACCCTCGACGCCCAAGCTTCCAGACACGTTTGCCGCGACCTCCCACCACACGCCCGCCCTCTTACTACTTTCCTTTCATACTCGTCCTCAATCAGCCTGTATCTATCTATCCCTCGTGTCACTTGCCGCCGTGACGTGACACCAGCTCTTGTCGTCTTCCCCAAATCTACCGTACTCATCCGCGTCCTCGCTTCTCGCCCACCCTGCTGCCACCGCCGGGGCATCTCATTCCGAATCCCTACTTCTTGCTCCGTTCGCGCATTTCTTGCATGTTTCTCACCAAAACGCCCGAGAACACAATCACTTGCAAACGCCAAACCCCACCCTTTGTGGACGCTTACTTACGCTTACCTTACGCTTACCCCGACGAGAGCCCTCTAGGTATCTGCATCAGACTTTCTTACCCGGGGCTTGCATGGAAAGACACTAGACGAGGGGCAACAGGAGAAGAGGCCTTGACCGCCGTATTCGTACCATACCTACTCTTGACGAGAGCTTGAAAACCCTCTATTCCCTCCAGCAGTCTTCGGATCGATATACTGCCCACCACACCACAAAGTATCCCTCTGGAGCCCGGATCCTGCTCCTCCCTCATTCTCCATTTCCCCCACTTTCTTGTGCTGTGTGACCGACTCGGAGGCCCTCGACCTCTGTATAGCTGTACCTACCTACCTACCTACCTACCTATCCGAAGACACAGTACCTGTCCTCCCTTACCCTTCCTTACCTGCCTTCCCTTCCTGAGAGGGCAGGGCTCTCAACGCAGATGCTCCCTCTCCAGTCTATAGAGGGCATGCCTCCTCACGGTGCCTCCGCTGCTGGGGAGAATGGGGATACCCGGCAGCAGAAGCCCAAGACGTTGCCGTGCAAGTATTGCAGCAAACGCTTCAGGTAAGTTGCCCCCCCCTTTCCCTTGTTCAAGCCACACCCCCTCCTCCCCCAATCTGGTTGACATTCGCCCTACATTGGCTCTCACACACTCTCTCTGTACCTTGCTCCTCGCTCACATTGCTTTTACATTTTAGGCGTGTGGAGCATGTTCAAAGACACGAAAGGACGCACACCAAAGAGAAGCCCTTCGCCTGCGGTTGGGCTCGCTGTGGGAAAACGTTCGGACGACGGTGAGTCCATCAACCTTGCCCCCGTCCATTCATCGCTTTGCCATTCTGCCCAAGTACACCTAACCTACCACACGTCGACACCACATGCCGTCGCCTTACACACGCACCACACCACACCACACCCCCAGCTTGCTTTATCCCAAGTCTCTTCCCCCCGACCCGGCCTCCGACTCTAGACTCCACCTCCTCCTCTCTATTCTTAATGCTCAACCCGTCTCACGGCCAACTCCCCTTCGTGTCTGACATTAGGAATATGCTTATATGGACATCAGTGATCTACTCGTCCGCCATGAGAAGCTCGTTCACCTTAACGAGGGCAGCAAGGAGAACAACCGCCCGAGGAAGACCTCGTCCAGCACCCACAATCCGCCGTCTTCCTCCGACAGCCATGTCGACCACGAGATGCTCGGCGTCCAACGCCCGCCCCAGCCCCACTATCACCAGGAGCCGATAACGCCTGCGGCGTCCACCATGGCCCCTGATCCTCGCATGTCGGGCCCGGCTCGCGCCGCTGCCTGCAACCTCGACTTGCTCTCTGATGCTGCTCTGGCCAGCGAAGTAAACCCTATGCAGCAACCCATGATGACGGATATGGGACGTCCACCTCCGGATCACGCGAGGATCAAGTCCTATGATGAGTCCATGGGCTATCATGAGCGTCCGCGGGAGGACCAGAACATGCTGGCGCCTGGTTTCGCTCCCCAGCCCCAGCCCGCGCCTTACGACGACTACCACATCTTCCTCGACGACTTTGCGCCTTCGCATTATCTCCCGCCCCCGTATGAGTCTGACCAGCAGATGGGCGGTCTATGGCCGCGGTCCGGCGACATGCATCATCGTGGACCGTCTAAGCCATCGTCACAGTTTCCTTCGCGGTTTCCTTCAGTCCAGCCCGACGGCAGGGAGGCGGTGGAAGGCGGCCCACGGAGCCACGAGGAATCGACGAGAGCGCCACTTCGCATATCTGCTGTAGACCATACCGTCATCAAGAACAGGCTGGAAGAGTTCTCGTCCGTCATCCCCAACGACTTCGTCTTCCCGTCTCGCCATACTCTCACTCGTTTCCTGGAGGGTTACATCAGCGGCTTCCACGAATACCTCCCGTTTCTTCACATTCCTACCCTGACACCCGCCGAAATGGCACCCGAGCTCCTCCTTGCTATTCTGGCCGTCGGTGCTCAGTATCGATTCGAAAGTCACCGAGGCCACGCTTTGTGGTATGCCGCCAAGGCTGTTGCGCTTGAACAAATTCGACGGCGGCATAGCCACGAAGTGCATGCCCTGCTCCCGACGCCAGCTGCCTACAGCCCGCACTCGACGCGACCCTCACCGAGCTCTGGTTTCCGCCACACGTTTGCTTCGGCACAACAAGATCGCCCGATGACTCAAGACACTCACCGAGAGCCTTTGTAAGTGCATCGTCTGTTTTATGTGTCATTGGCACTAACCTCGTCGACAGCTCGCCGAACACGCCACAAGCCCGACTCGAGACGACCCAGGCCGTCCTTTTGCTTTTCGCCGTGGGCCTCTGGGGGGCCAAAGCCATCCTGCACGAGGCTCTGTCCCTGCAGAGCCACCTCGCCATGCTGGTTCGCGAGGAGGGCCTGGTCGCCGAGTCCAGCCCGGCCGTCGCGCCCGACTGGGAGACCTGGATCCGACTCGAAGGGGCTACGCGGACAAAGCTTATAGCATACTGCTTCTTCAACCTCTGCAGCATTGCGTACAACATGCCGCCCCTTATTCTCACATCAGAACTCGGCCTCTTCTTGCCTTATCCGTCCCGACTGTGGAGGGCCGAATCAGCATGGCAGTGGCAGGAAGACCGGCAAAACTACCCGTCCGCCGAGATCACCGTCCACGACGCCTTCTCTAGGGTTTTGACAACCTCGCCCCAGGGCCTACCTCCACACATGTCGTCGCTCGGAAATTACGTCCTGATCCACGCTTTGCTGCAGCACATATACCTGTTGAAGCAAACCTCCTTCGCGTTGAGCTCGCCGTTCGGGCCCCAGAGAGGCCTGAAGCCAGAGGACGTTGAAGAGGTCACGGCGGCGCTGCGGATCTGGCAGGTCAGTTTCGAACATCGACACCAGTTACGTGCGGCCGATGCAGGGCACGTTGGCAACAGTGACTCCTTCCCAGGTGGCCCGGTGGCTTTCAACTCGACTGCTCTTCTACGTTTGGCATACATTCGCCTGTACACGGAGATACCGCCTGGAAGATGCCTCGAAACCCGGGATCACATGCTGGTCGCTTCCTCATTGAGCGGCATGCCCCTTCTGGTTCGTACATTGAGGCTGCACAGAGCCGTGTTCCAAGCCATTCATGCGCTGTCCATGTTGGTCAAGGCCGGTGTCAACTACGTTGCGAGGACAAAGAGCCTGGAATGGAGCATCCAGCACTCCTGTGAGTACCCCTCCAAGCCGACACGGCTTCCGCTTGCTGACTCTGGCCGTCTGCAGTGTGTAACTTTGAATGCGCCATCCTGTTATCCAAATGGCTTCTCACCCTCGCGTCGATCGGACCGAACGATCCACCTGCGACACCCGAAGAGAAGAATCTCTTGCAGTCGGTTAGGAGGATGCTCGACGAGACGGAATTCGCCGTGCCCATTGACCCATCCCTGGGCGGGCCCGCAGCCGGCCAGCCTGCCAGCAGCGAGGTGTCTGCCAACGACAGCACGCGGCTGAGGCAGCTGGCCGCGGCGGTCATCAGGCTCTGGGCGGAGACATTCAAGGGCTCGCATATTTTCGACATGGTCAGGGTCATGGGCTCGAGTCTGGATGGGTATGCCGATTTGGTCGAGAAGCCCCGAGACAGGACGCCTCTGGGCCGCATGGCTCATGATCCCAACCTCGGGTGACGGTTCCGGGCAGCAGACGGCTACACCTGATACTGGATGATCAGACCTCGCAGATTGTGCAGTTGCTCGAGGAGGGGGGGGGAGACAAGTCGCTGGTGGTTGAACAAGGCTCGACCGTTGGATGCCAAGAAACGCCATTTTCTCCCGATTCGGCTACTCGCAGCCCAATCCTGTGCCTTGACAAGCTCTGTTCTATATGAGTCCCAGTACGCGTCTCGAAAGGGACGGTATTGTAGTGGCGTGGTCAAGACTTCTCGTTGCGTTTTCGTGTGCGTGAGGGGCAAAGCCGGAAGCATTTGAAGTCGTATAGCTAAGCGACGCCGAAAGGGGGGGGGGGGGGGGCGCAAATTGAGTTCCGGCGTGTTGTTAGCTTCCCCCGCCCCTTAGATATTGGAGAGGCCCTGGTCGGGATTTCGGGGCGTCGAGCCGGCGCTGAGTACCAACAGACATGCACCGGCTACAACTTGGGGGAGGGTATTGTGCTCAGAGACGAAGCTGGGTGAAAAGTCTGGCGCGGCGATTCTCGTGCATGGTTTGACGTATCTCGTCAGGCAGCGAAATTGAGATTCGGAGGATAAGTCGCAGTCAGCCTTTTGTTTCTTCATTGTAGCTTTTTTTTTTCCGTGCTTGTCAAAGTTATTGGTCCGGGTCCGCTGACCCGTAGGTCTTGGGAGGCCGCATCTCGGCTGATTTGGGGTTTGTTGATGTTCCGCTTTGGGAAAAGGGAATGAATGGATGGGTGGGATTTGATGTATGTAGCCGCCACCGCAGCAGCCGCAGCCGCAGCAGCACCAGCTTCTGCTTCTGGGCCACGGCGGGACGACGACAAGCGATACGAAATGCGTACGGGAGTCGGTGGGTCGGCTTTGATAGGCTGTGAAATGAATAATGACAAGAATAATGGTTCGACCATGTCTCGTATGGGTGTGCTTGCAGCTTGTTTGCCCGGGGCGTCCATCAATGGCCGGAACCTGGAACTCTCCGTCGGCAGCATTGAGGAGCCCGTTAGTGAAGCTCAGGCCGGAAAGAAGAAGAGAAAAATTGCCGAGCATAATGAGCAACGAGGTACAAGGATATGTGACTTGGGATATGTCACCAGGGGGGGGAGGAAGGGGATTCCTGATGGACCAGGTCTAAGAACCTGTGCTGGGTGTAGTTGATGTTTAATGATATCGCCAAGATGGGGCGGGGGCGGTGCTGTCGGGTCACCGGAGGGCCTCCCCCGTACGGACTATCCTAAGAAAGGAGTCTGCTAGGCGCACTCCTACGGTTCTCGCCCCAACACCTGCTGAAGGGGGCATTCACGTCGGGAATAGCTCGAGAGCTGGACGGCGCGATTTCTTGGACGCGGGCCAACATTCTCTCTCTATCTCGATACGCCACCGTCGATGGGCAGACAGGACTCATGGAGATGCCATTGGGGCCAGCCGCCCCCCCCTTTCGTTTTTTCTCAACAACCACGTATTTGGAGCCCGTGTTCGCCTTTTCCCCAAATACCCACTCAACGAGCGCAACAGCGGTATCTTCCGCTGGACGGAACAAAGTCAAGTGCCATTGCCGCCGGCGGTTTTTAGTGATTCAACAAACACATCAATGACAAAATGTATTGTGGCAGCTTCTGGGGGAGGGGTCCCGGCCTCTCTCGCCCAGACACACCCGAGTTGTAACCGGAGAAGGTGTGGCTGACGGCCCTCTTGTTGGGCTTGCGCTGTGCCCACCCATTGATTGCCGGTGCTCGCGTATTCATCGTTTACCGTTCGCGGCAAGATGGGGGGGG